>WNWK01046147.1:0-14431 GCA_009830355.1 Cherax destructor | reverse complement strand
CTTCTTCTGTTATTAGGTCTCATAGTAGTACAGGGGATGTTGTAGATAGGATGTAGAAGCTATAGTTGCTCAGAGCTTGTTGTGGGTGCTCGTCTGGCAGCGGGCTGTGTTTTGGGTTTGCTGGCACTCTCCACTTGGATCGATAATTTTTCGAGTAGGTGGTCTTACTGTTGGTATTCTTGAGTCATTCTGGGGTCTAGGTGCGTTAGTGCAGCAGTTCTGCAGTTAGGCCATCATAGAAGCGTTGGTGGGTTCTGGCTGGAGAAGAAAATAACAGAGCTTGGGTGCCACTGTCGTTGCCGCTGCCGCTGCCGGCTAACAACTAAAGAGCTGCAACAGCTGGAAATGGAAGAGCATCAGACCAGATTTGAGGCTACTGATTCACAGGAGGAGGAGGAATAAGAGGGAGTGAAGGAGGTGCCTTCTTCAGTGCTTAAAGACATGTGTACAAAGTGGACTGAGTTGCAAAGTTTTGTTGAAAAATACCACCCTGAGCAAGCTCAAACAAGCCATATCAGCAGCATGTTCAGTGACCAAACAATGTCCTACTTCAGGCAAATGTTAAAGAGGCACCAAAAACAGAGGACTGTGGACAGTTATTTTGATAGACAAGTGTCCAGTGACTCTCAAGCTGGTCCTAGTGGGATTAAAAGATCAAGAAGAGAAGTAACCCCAGATAGGGCTTTGATACCTGAAGTCCTTTTGGAGGGGATTCCCCTTCCAAACACTAACCCCTCCCTCCCTCACTCCTCCCTATCTTCCATATGCCATCAACAATCTTCAATAAAGGTAAGTAAAAATACATGCATTTATTTACTAATACTTTTAGTAGTATGTAATTCTTTTGTGTATGTAGAACTATAATTAATTTCATTAAAATATATTATTTTTTAATATTTTTGGGTTTCTGGAACGGATTAATTGTATTTCCATTATTTTTTATGGGAAATATTAATTTGATTTTCGAACATTTCGAGTTAAGAACAAGCTCCTGGAATGGATTATGTTCGATTTCCGAGGGTCCACTGTACAGTGGTCCCTCGGTTTTTGCCGAAAATTCGTTCCAGAATGCTGCTCAAGTGCCATTACCGAACGAATTTACTTCCTTAAGAAATAATGTCACGTAGGTTAGTCTATTTCAGACCCCCAAAAATACACTTGCAACAGCACTTACGAAAATACACTTACATAAATGTTCGAGTTTGGAGATGCACAAAAACCAAGGGACCACTATATACAATAGCTTCATAAAAGTGCTTAGGGTCAATTTCAAGTTCCGTTGGAGGTTCTCCACAGCGGACTGAGGCCAACGCATAGCTTTCTTCTACCTTAGTCTCCTTGTGGGATGATTGGTATATTACCAGGATGACTGGTTGATTGGCACATTACCAGGATGATTGGTTAATTATTACCACGATGATTGGCTGTTATATTACCACGATGATTGGCTGTTATATTACCAGGTTGATTGCTTGATTGGTATAATATCAGGATGACTGATTCATATATTACCAGGATGATTGGTGTATTACCAGGATGACTGGTGTATTACCAGGATGATTGGTTGATTGGTATATTACCAGGATGTTTGACTGGTATACTACCAAGCGTTCACGAACAATGTTCCACCAAGGACATGAACATTTAACGCATCTATTGTATGAACAAGACTTCAAGTTTAATACATCAAATATGGTTAACTATAGTGTAATAAATACTTGCCAATGTTTAATAATAACTCCCAAGGAGACAGGAACACTGGAGGTTGATTGATCTCTATATTTCGACCCCCTTCTGGGGTCCTCTTCAGCAGATCAATTGATCTTCTGAGTTGCTGCTTCTGTGTGGGTTATCACTGAGCGTATCTGTATTATAATAGCCAGGGCTCAATCAGTGCAAATTTTGATTCGGTGCAAAATTGATTAATGCTGGTCTTTTCTCCTCCAAATTCTTCAAATCGAACACAAAAATTACATACACAGAAAGACTTCAACTAACAAACACATTGGGGACAAAATTCTCAACACATTTGTGAGTCGAGGACTTACCATAATCCGAATAGTGCAAATTCAAATCTTGCGACCACTCCACATGATTCATTATTCCTTCTAATCGAGGCCTGTACACATTTATCAAGCCTCGGACAAATAATTACTACAAAAGCGAAAAGATATCTCACCTTTTGTTGAATAAAGAGAAGAGAATAGAGGTACCCGGCTCTTCCATAGAGGAGTTCGTCTGGCAGCTCCGACTTAATGTTCAATACGTCAGTTTTTAATTTTTTTATCCTGAAAGAAAAAATGACTAGTACATATTATTATTACAGGCATTTATTATTATTATTATTAGTGGTAGTAGTAGTAGATGTAATGGTAGTAGTAGCAGTAGTGGTAGCAGTAGCAGTGGTGGTAGTAGTGGTAGTGGTGGTAGTAGTGATAGTGGTAGTACTAGTTGTAGTGGTAGTACTAGTTGTAGTGATAGTAGTGGTAATGGTAGTGGTGGTAGTAGTGGTAGTAATGGTGGTGGTAGTAATAGTAGTGGTGGTAGTAATAGTAGCAGTGGTAGTAATAGTAGTGGTGGTGGTAGTAATAGTAGTGGTGGTGGTAGTAATAGTAGTGGTGGTGTTAGTAGTAGTAGTGGTGGTAGTAGTTGTGGTGGTAGTAGTTGTGGTGGTACTAGTAGTAGTGGTAGGAGTAGTAGCATTATTATTATTATTATTATTATTATTATTATTATTATTATTATTACAGTCACCTCTCTTATAAACTCCTCTATACAGTGGATTTTTTTCATGATCAAAACGGCACATTAAAAATTAAAAGGCGAGTGAAAACGCCCCGGTAAAACCCTCTACAGCGGTCCCTTGACTTTCGGTCATAATCCGTTCTAGGAGCTAGACCTTAACTAGAATTCTTCGAAAGTCGAAACCTTATTTCCCATAAGAAATAATGTAAATACAATTAATCCGTTTCCACCCAAGAATATTCACAAAAAATTCATTTTTTTAAAGAATAAATACTATAGTTTTACATACAGAAAACAATGAGAAATAAATATAAAGCACTAATTATAATGGACAAATGAACAGTTAAATAAGTTTTACCTTTATTGAAGACTCTTGTTGGCATATGAGAGAGTCGGGAGTTTATTTGGAGGCAGGACAAGATAGTCCTTCAATATGACAATAATATCAACTCTACAGCTTATTTATCTAGCACAATTCATCTAATATGACATAATAAACAATATTAATAACATAAAAACATGATACAGTGGACCCCCGCCTAACGAACACCCCGGAAATCGTACAATTATGTAAGTATAATATTGTAAGTGCTTGTGGAAGTGTATCTTTGGGGGTCTGAAATAGACTAACCTACGTGACATTATTTCTTAAGGAAGTAAATTCGTTCGGTAATGGTACTTGAGCAGGCTTCTGGAATGAATTTTGTTCGTTAGGCAGGGGTCCACTGTATGAATTCTAGAATGAATAAAACATGTCATTATGAATGTAAGGACTGTTGGTAGTGTGTTGTTGTTGTTGGGTATAAGGGCCACTGACCATAAGCCGTGGTGGGTGGCAGCAGCAGGCCATCACCACTATTCACACAAACAATGTACAGTGGACCCCCGGTTAACGAACACCCCGGAAATCGTACAATTATGTAAGTATAATATTGTAAGTGCTTGTGGAAGTGTATTTTTGGGGGTCTGAAATAGACTAACGTACGTGACATTATTTCTTAAGGAAGTAAATTCGTTCGGTAATGGCACTTGAGCAGGCTTCTGGGATGAAGTTTTTTCGTTAACCGGGGGTCCACTGTACATATTTTATAAATAAGAAATATTTACATTTTAATTTATAAATAAGAAAAATTTACACTTTAATTTATAAATAAGAAATATTCACACTTATATAAATAAGAAATATTTACACTTACCTTGGAGGAGATGGTGGCAGAGGGCGGCGCTCTTGTCAGTGTCCCTATATTCCTCAAACAACAATGTAGGAGTTAAGTTTCGTGTCATCATTTTCTATCGCTTAATTACTTAACTCACTTGCTACACTTTATCGCTGGCTGGTGCTATAGCCTTTATCGACTTGTGAAGCTTCTTTGGACCCATGGTGACTTATTTCACAGTGACAATCACTAAACCAGCAATAAACACAATAAATTTATTGTGAAATGTTTGAATGAGCGTGCTGGGTAATGTTCTCTCAATGGTAAACAATGCTAGACTGGCTCACAACGCCTGCACAGCGAGGCGCGCAAGCACAGGCAGGCGGACAGGTCTGGTACCCAGACCGATAGTCGAGGGAATGACCGGTTGGCGAGGGAAAATTTGACCGAAAAAAGCCATCGAAACTCGAAATCACTGATAGTCGGACCGACCGAAGGTCGATGGACCACTGTACGTATTTAATTTTGGAAGTTATTTTTCAACCGCATTTGCAACATTTACATTCAAGAAAGAGAGATAGAGTCGAGACAAAGAGACAGAGAGACAGTCGCCTTAAAAAAAAAAAACGATATCTGTATAAAAAAAATATTCCACCCTTTGAGATAGTTGTTGACTTTCTCTTCTACATTGTTCTTGTGGTATATAAGAGCCCCAAGAGCTAGAGGTCCGCTGTCGCCACACAGGAAGGAGACCCTGCGACCCTTGAGCTTGCCGAGCGCCCTGTCCACCAGCGTCTTCGCTTTCTGCAACAAAACAGACAACACTGGGCATCAAAAACAGGGAGGTACTACCGTCCTGCCAAGTGAGTGTAAAACAAAAGCCTGTATTTGTTTTACATGATGGTAGGATTGCTGGTGTCTTTTTTCTGTCTCATAAACATGCAAGATTTCAGGTTCGTCTTGCTACTTCTACTTACACTTAGGTCACGCTACACATACATGTACAGTGGACCCCCACCTAACGAGCAAAATTCTTTCCAGAAGCCTGCTCAAGTGCCATTACCGAACAAATTTACTTCCTTAAGAAATAATGTCATGTAGGATAGTCTATTTCAGACCACCAAAAATACACTTCCACAAGCACTTACAATATTATACTTACATAATTGTATGATTTCCGGGGTGTTCGTTAGGCGGGAGTCCACTGTACATGTTTATGTATACACACTCATCTGAGTTTTCTTTGATTTTATCTTAATAGTTCTTGTTCTTATTGCTTTTCCTTTTATATCCATGGGGAAGTGGAATAAGAATCTTTCCTCCGTAAGCCATGCGTGTTGTAAAAGTCAACTAAAATGCCGGGAACAATGGGCTAGTAACCCCTTTTCCTGTATAGATTTACTAAAAAGAAAAAGAAGAAAACCGTCAAAGTGGAATGTTTGAATGTGCGTGGATGTTGTGCGAATGATAAGAAAGAGATGATTGTAGATGTTATGAATGAAAAGAAGCTGGATGTCCTAGCTTTAAGCGAGACAAAGCTGAAGGGGGTAGGAGAGTTTCAGTGGGGAGAAATAAATGGGATTAGGTCAGGGGTTTCAAATAGAGTTAGAGCTAAAGAAGGAGTGGCAATAATGTTGAATAATCAGTTATGGCAGGTAAAGAGGGGATATAAATGTATAAATTCAAGGATTATGTGGAGTAAAATAAAGGTTGGATGTGAAAAGTGGGTTATAATAAGTGTTTATGCACCTGGAGAAGAGAGAAGTGTAGAGAGAGAGAGATTTTGGGAAATGTTGAGTGAGTGCATGGGGAGTTTTGAACCAAGTGAGAGAGTACTTGTGGTTGGGGATCATAATGCTAAAGTGGGTAAAAATGTTGTGGAGGGAGTAGTAGGTAAATTTGGGGTGCCAGGGGTAAATGTAAATGGGGAACCATTAATTGAGCTATGTGTAGAAAGAGGTTTGTTAATAAGTAATACATATTTTATGAAAAAGAGGATAAATAAGTATACAAGGTATGATATAGCACATAATGAAAGTATAGTTTGTTAGATTATATATTGGTGGATAAAAGGTTGATGGGTAGGCTTCAGGATGTACATGTTTATAGAGGGGCAACAGATATATCGGATCATTATTTAGTTGTAGCTACAGTTAGAGTAAAAGGTACAGTGGACCCCCGAGTTTCGTAAAAACTTCACTCCTGAAGTCTGCTTAAGTGCCATTACCGAACGAATTTACCCCCTTAAGAAAAAATGTCACGTAGGTTAGTCTATTTCAGACCCCCAAAAATACTTTTCCACAAGCACTTACAATATTATACTTACATAAATGTATGATTTCCGGGGTTTACGAAACTCGGGGGTCCACTGTATATGGGACAAAAAGAAAATGGCAACAGCAAGTAAGATTAGATTTTTTTAGATTTTGCCACCGAAGTGGCTAGTTTATTGTGCACCCCATATCCATCCTGTGGATGGTAGTGCAAGAGCATATGGATACACAAAAAGCCTAGGAACTAGGCCCCAAAAGGGTTAACAATTGTACATTTGGATTTATATCTACAGTTCACTTATCTGTTACATACAAGCAAATTTAGGAAACTTGCTTAGTATAACTGGTATCTTATTTTCATTAAGATATCTTGACATGTCACATAGGTTATTATACTGTCTATCTCTGTATTCCTCAGTAAGTGGACAATTAAGCACATAGTGTTCAAGACAGTAACCATATGCCTGATCACATATTTTGCATTTAGTTTGATCATCATCTGTGTGTCTCCCAAACTGCCAGAAGTACTTGTAGCCAAGCCTAAGCCTGGCCACTACAACATCAGTCAGTCTATTCACATTGCAAGTGGCTCCATAAACATGCTTATCTGTGTTCATGTTATCATAGTGGGTTATAGATCTACTCAGGCTTCTAACTGCATTCCTATAGCAATCATTTTCATTATTTACTTCTCTCCTAATATTATTCCTAATGCTAGACACAGATATACCAAAGATATATTCTACATTCTCCTTTGGGTACTCTTCTTGGCTAACATATCAACTTTATCATGAAGGAGTAATCCAATGTGTGATGGGATCCATAGCAATTGTACATTAATTCCTTTGTCCCGGATTTTTGAGTATCTATACCTGGCTTCTCCAATGAGCATGCTGTTAGAGTCATTATATGAGTCAAGTAAGAGAGAGGTAAAAGTGTATAAACTAAGGGAGGAGGAAGTTAGGGTGAGATATAAGCAACTATTGGCAGAAAGTTGGGCTAGTACAAGTATGAGTAGTGAGGGGGTTGAAGAGAGTTGGGATAGTTTTAAAAATACAGTATTAGAATGTGGGGCAGAAGTTTGTGGCTATAGGAGGGTGGGTGCAGGAGGAAAGAGGAGTGAGTGGTGGAATGAAGAATTAAAGGGTGTGATAAAAGAGAAAAAGGTAGCTTATGAGAGGTTTTTACAAAACATAAGTGTTAATAGAAGAGCAGAGTATATGGAGAGTAAAAGAAAGGTGAAGAGAGTGGTGAGAGAGTGCAAAAGGAGAGCAGATGAAAGAGTGGGAGAGGCTCTGTCAAGAAATTTTGCTGAAAACAAGAAAAAAATTTGGAGTGAGATAAACAAGTTAAGAAAGCCTAGGGAGCAAATGGATTTGTCAGTTAAAAAGAGTAGGGTAGTTAGTAGATGGGGAGCTGGAGGTATTGGGTAGATGGCGGGAATATTTTGAGGAACTTTTAAATGTCAATGAAAAAAAGGAGGCGGTGATTTCATGCAATGGCCAGGGAGGTATAACATCGTTTAGGAGTGAAGAAGAGCAGGATGTGAGTGTGGGGGAGGTGAGTGAGGCATTACATAGAATGAAAGAGGGTAAAGCAGCTGGAACTGATGGGATAATGACAGAAATGTTAAAAGCAGGGGGATATAGTGTTGGAGTGGTTGGTATTGTTGTTTAATAAATGTATGAAAGAGGAGAAGGTACCTAAGGATTGGCAGAGAGCATGTATAGTTCCTTTATATAAGGGGAAGGGGGATAAAAGGTGAGTGGTGCGTTGAGGTATCTGTGGAGACTAAAAACGTTATCCATGGAGGCAATGAAGGGAATGCAATTAATTGTTTTAAATTGTTATCTCACTCAATTAGTTGCATTGCTACAATAACTTGCTACAATTAATTGATATGTTCAACTTATATTCAAACTTTATAACTTAGATATGCAACTTTACTTATTTTATAAATTATCAACCATAACTTTTTATTATTTTATTATTATTATTGCTTTAATTTGTTTAATCTGATTTAATTAATTTTATAATGAAGACAAAAGTACAAAACTATGTTTAAAAAATGTCATGTCTAAACTATGTTCAAATTTCATAGCTTAAATACTCACCTTTACTCATTGTATACTATCTACAAAAATTCTTACAATTTAGTTTTAAGTTAATTTTAAGTCTGCCCAAAATGCCCTGCATACTAGGGGCTTTTGGCATGTACACCTCATGTAATCTCAATAACCAAATGTAATTCTTTGTATCATGTCCAAATAAAAATATTATTATTATTATTATTATATTATTATTATTATTATTATTATTATTATGTATGAAAGTATAGTGGTACCAACACTCTTATATGGGTGTGAAGCATGGGTTGCAAATGCTGCAGCGAGGAGGCGGCTGGAGGCAGTGGAGATGTCCTGTCTAAGGGCAATGTGTGGTGTAAATATTATGCAGAAAATTCGGAGTGTGGAAATTAGGAGAAGGTGTGGAGTTACTAAAAGTATTTGTCAGAGGGCTGAAGAGGGGTTGTTGAGATGGTTTGGTCATTTAGAGAGAATGGATCAAAGTAGAATGACTTGGAGAGCATATAAATCTGTAGGGGAAGGAAGGTGGGGTAGGAAGGAGGGAGGGGGTAAAGAAGGTTTTGTGGGCGAGGGGCTTGGACTTCCACCAAGCATGTGTGAGCATGTTAGATAGGAGTGAATGGAGACGAATGGTTTTTGGGACCTGATGAGCTGTTGGAGTGTGAGCAGGGTAACATTTTGTGAAGGGATTCAGGGAAACCAGTTAATTGATTTAGTTGGACTTGAGTCCTGGAAATGGGAAGTACAATGCCTGCACTTTAAAGGAGGGGTCTGGGATAGTGACAGCTGGGAGCTATTCTCAGCTGTCGTTTCTGAGCGCCTCTGCAAAGACAGTGAATATGTATGAGTGAGGTGAAAGTGTTGAATGATCATGAAAGTATTTTCTTTTTGGGGATTTTCTTTCTTTTTGGGTCACCCTGCCTCGGTGGGAGACGGCCGACTTGTTGAAAAAAAAAATAATAATAATAATGTTTATTTCTAGCAGTACATGATACAACTTATACAGACCATAGCTGACATCAATGACATACTACTACGTATATAGAAAGACCCTTGTTATGCAGAGCATTTCGGGCAAATTAGGTCAGTTTTGTCCCAGGATGCGACCCACACCAGTCGACTAACACCCAGGTACATAGACAAGAGGTGTAAAGAAACACGCTCAGTGTTTCTACCCTCGCTGGGAATCGAACCCAGACCCTCGCCATGTGAAGCAAGGGCTTTAACCACCAGGCCACGGGCACAGTGGTATAAGGTATACACTGCCCACACCACATTCATAATTACTTTCGAATGACAGTAGAAGGTTTAACAATACATACATATAAAAGAGCAATACTCATGTGTCTCATTCACACAATCGTTCACAATAAATACATTACGTGTCTCATTTAAATTTATTAAATTTATTTAAATTATTCTCCATGGGGAAGTGGAACAGAATTCTTCCTCCGTAAGCCATGCGTGTCGTAAGAGGCAACTAAAATGCTGGGAGCAAGGGGCTAGTAACCCCTTCTCCTGTATATATTACTAAATGTAAAAGGAGAAACTTTCGTTTTTCCTTTTGGGCCACCCTGCTTCGGTGGGAAACGGCCGACGTGTTGAAAGAAGAAGATTTAAATTATTATTATTCAATTATTATTATTCAATTATTATTATTATTATTATTCAGTACTTCCAGCAAGCGTGTGTGAGTGTGTTAGATAGGAGTGAATGGAGACAAATGGTTTTTAGGACTTGATGTGCTGTTGGAGTGTAAGCAAGGTAACATTTATGAAGGGATTCAGGGAAACCGGCAGGCCGGACTTGAGTCCTGGAGATGGAAGTACAGTGCTGGCACTCTGAAGGAGGGGTGTTAATGTTGCAGTTTTATAACTGTAGTGTAAGCGCACCTCTGGCAAGACAGTGATGGAGTAAATGATGATGAAAGTTTTTCTTTTTCAGGCCACCCTGCCTTGGTGGGAGACTGTCAATAAATCATTTTAAGACTCTTCTCAAACACCACCTACTCACCCTTAACTAAATACAGTGGACCCCCGAGTTTCGTAAACCCCGGAAATCGTACATTTATGTAAGTATAATATTGTAAGTGCTTGTGGAAAAGTATTTTTGGGGGTCTGAAATAGACTAACCTACGTGACATTTTTCCTTAAGGGAGTAAATTCGTTCGGTAATGGCACTTGAGCAGACTTCAGGAGTGAAGTTTTTACGAAACTCGGGGGTCCACTGTACTCATACTCAAAAAATACTCATTGGTATTTTCCTACAAGATAATTACCATTTTTACTATTATGTTCTATTATATTACTTTCAAAAATGCTCAGTGTTATTTTCCTATAAGATAATTTTAATTTTTACTATTACATTACTATTATATTACCACCTACTCACCCTAAACTAAATACGCATTCTGTAAATTACTTTCAAAAATGCTCAATGTTATTTTCCTTAAGATAATTTCAATTTTTACTATTAACTACCATCCTACTAACACTTGTTACAATGTAGTATCACCATATTAAACTTTGCCCAATGTAATATCATCATATTGTAATCTGAACAATATTTAAACAAGTCAAATTCAATCTATTTCTCCAATATTATGTACATAGTCCATAACCCATTAGATTAAGCTGCCCTTAATGCCATGGCATGTCAGTGGCTCTCCTTGCACTTCTATGTAAAAGTCTATGTAAAATTGCGAAGAAATAAAATATTTGTATTTTATATTTGTATTTGTATTTACACAAATGTGCAGCTTACCTCCTGGTATGCATCATCTCCCATGACCTCCGCCAGGCAGAGATACAATAGCACATGTCCGCTGAGTCCCGTATAAACAGAGTAGTCTCCGGTCTCGTCCCCCTTAGACACGCCAACATCCAGAATGTGCAACAACATCTTGACCGACGCCCTCACCTTGCTCGTGTACTCCTCAGACAGCTGCGGAAAAAACACATGCAAAAAACTTGAGGCGGCGGGACATTAACCCCCGAAATCCTCTCCAGGTATACTCCAGGTATTTTCCAGTATATAAGGTGTATTTTCCCCCCCAAAAAAATGTCTTTGAAAATAATCTTGCACCTATATGCTCAAGGTTAGGGTTAAGAGTAGGTTTTGGGTTACGCTTCAGCAGTTGTTTACTAACGTTACATTACAAATGATTAGAAACATCATCTTATATACTCGTGCACCATATATGTCTTCCTAGTCTTAAGTTAGGCTTAAGTTTGACCGAAATGCTCTACATAAAAATGGGCGTTCTGCATGCACACCTAAATGTCTTTCACCTTTGTACAAGATAAGATTTCTTCGGATTTTTAACCCCGGAGGGTTAGCCACCCAGGATAACCCAAGAAAGTCAGTGCGTCATTGAGGACTGTTTGTCTTATTTCCATTGGGGTCCTCAATCTTGTTCCCCAGGATGCGACCCACACTAGTCGACTAACACCTAGGTACCTATTTGCTGCTAGGTGAACATGACAACAGGTGTAAGGAAACATGTCAAAATGTTTCCACCCCGCCGGGAATCAAACCCGGGCCCTCCGTGTGTGAAGCAAGAGCTTTAGCCACCAGGCCACCGGGGCCCAAACATTGTATCATGCTGAAATAAAGATTACAATTATAATTTACTGCTTGGGAAGATCGTGACAGCAAGCACCCAACCCTTGTGTGCCTTATACACCGGAAAATACAATGGGTCCCATTTTATGAAGGTCCATTTTACGACTTTTCACGCTAACGACTTTTTCTAAATTACAGTGGACCCTCGGAAATCGAACGCTCCCAACTCGCCCTATTATGTAAGTTTATTATTGTAAGTGCTTTTATAGGTGTATTCTTGGGGGTCTGAAATGGACTAATCTAATTTACATCATTCCTTATGGGAATAAATTCGTTTGGTAACAGCACTTGAACAGCATTCTGGAAGAATGTTCGATTTCTGGGGGTCCACTGTACCTAAAAAATTGAAAAAAAATACAGATGCTCCTCGTCTTACGATATTTCAACTTTACGATGGTGCAGCAGCAATTACTCTGGAGGTGAAACTTAAGATAATTACCCAACATGAAAGTGACAAGTTCCTAACTTTATTCATTTACTGACTTTTCAATACTGGTACCTACAGTGGATCCCCGGTTAACAGCTTGCTCCAAACACTAACAATTATGTAAGTGTATTATTGAAAGTGCTTTTGTAAGTGTATGTTTGGGGGTCCAAAAGGACTAATCTAATTTACATTATTCCTTATGTTAATAAATTCGTTCGGTAACGGCACTTGAACAGCATTCTGTAACGAATTATGGCCGTTAACAGGGGGTCCACTGTATTTAGTTACAGTAATTATTTGTTTATTGACTTATTCACTGACAATAGTTAATTATTTATTTAGCATATCATATTCACATTCAACTTACGATATTTTTGAATTGCGACATTTTCAACTTGCAATATTTTTGACTTGCAATATTTTTTCCTTGTAACATTTTCGACTTGTGACATTTTCGACTTGCAACATTTTTGACTTACAATGGGATCGTCAGAACACAAACAAATCGTAAGTCGAAGACCACCTCTATACTATAACCAATTATTGATGAGTTTTGTAAATAGACCTCAATATAACAGACTTAAAATGAAAAAAAAATGCCCTGGGTAAAACATGCTTTTAAGTCCTCTACAGTAAATCCTAATATTCAAGAACTCTACTTGACTATATAAAGGGTTGGCTGACTATTGAGAATATACCCTTGGAATTTCTCTTAGGAAATCTACATATAAATCAGTCGGTTGACTGGAAAAGCTTGTGGTCTCTCTTTCAGCGCGGCTGCTTCTTCCTCTAAGTCAGTCGCTTAGACAACAGAAGTCTGTCAATTCCAAGTGGATTCCGGTAAATGAAAAATGCCTAAAAATTAAGGACCTCGGTTATGGAGGGTGTGGTAAGACCCAGCTCTGGAATCTTCCAGGACACGACGGACCAGTGGTCCTCAAAAACATCTTTGATCCTATAACCCAAGAAACGGATTGTCTGCGTGAGGCCCAGATCTTGGAGAAACTCAAGGGTGCAGGTGGAGCTCCCAGACTTCTGGGTCTGTTTCCTGAGATAGGATGTTACTTTATGTCTTTCTTGGGGTTGGACGATCTCGAAACTCTCAGCCACAACCAGGAAACAGGTGGGGGAAAATTAGATGATTTCTTTTGGCTAAAAGCCATTGAAAGCATCATAAAGAACTTGACTAAAATTCACGAAAAAGAGATTGTCCAATTGGACCTTAAACAAAACAATGTGATGGTGGATAGAACTGACACAAACTGTCCAAAAATCTCTATAATTGATTTTGGGCTTTCAACCCGCCCAGGCCAGCCTTGGGCTTATGGTGACTACGAAAAGAACCGCATCGACAAATTTTTGGAGTTTAGCCCCTGGACCTCCTACGAAGCTGCTATGGGTCAGCCTGTGACAACAAAAAGTGATGTGGTGGGAGTTGCCCTGCTCATCAAACAGGTTATTGGAATAATGGATCGTAAACCCCACCAGTTAATGACCCTGGCCCTGAAGGGCCTCAGCCGGGACACAAAGGAGAGACCTAACCTCAAGAAGTACCTCTGATCGACCCAAAAAATCATTAAGTTCTTCACTGCCAAATTTGGCTGAGCTCTGATTTCTTTTGTTTATTATTTGTTATATCCTAAAGAAGGATTTCTTTTGTTTATTATTTACTATATCCTAAAAAAAGGATTTTTGGTTATTATTTGCTATATCCTAAAAAAAAGATTTCTTTTGTTCAATATTTGCTATATCCTAAAAAAAAAAAAAAAAAAAAAAACACGGAACTTGAAGAGCAGCCACCTCCATGTGGTAAGTTCTGGGTACGTTATGTGGCTGTGAGTACTTGGACACTCATGTGTGACTGTTGCTACATGACCAGTCATGTGTGAGTGTGGAGTACATGATCAGTTACACAAAGTAGCTGAGAGCTGCTCACACTATATATATAATAATAATAATAATAATAATAATTTTTATTTCAATGCATGTTACAAGTGTACAATGTTATTGGTAGTTACAAATATAATACAATTATAAAACTGTAATGCAAGGAGAGCCACTGGCATGCCATGGCATTAGGGGCAGTTTATTCTAGAGACTTATTCACTAAGTACTTAA
>WNWK01046146.1:0-14433 GCA_009830355.1 Cherax destructor | reverse complement strand
GAAAGAAACCCAAAGTATTTTTTTTCTTATGACAAATCAAAGTAGAGAACAACATCCAGTATTGGGCCCCTACTTAAACGGGATGGGTCCTACACAGATGACAGCAAGGAAATGAGTGAGTTACTAAAGTCCCAGTATGACTCAGATTTTAGCGAGCCGCTAACCAGACTGAGAGTCGAAGACCTAAATTAAATTTTTATGAGAGTGCCACATAATTTGGTAGACACACTTATTTGACATTATCCTGACGCCAAATGACTTCGAAATCATAAACATCTTTTTGAATGGGTTCTAATCAGCAAGATCGCCACTCATCTAGATACCCATTAATTACACAATCCAGGGCAGCATGGGTTTAGTGCAGGTCGCTCCTGTCTGTCCTAACTACTGTACCACTACGACAAGGTTCTGAATGCTCTAGAAGACAAACAGACTTTGCAAAAGCCTTTGACAAGTGTGACCATGGTGTAATAGCACACAAAATGCGTGATAAAGAAATAACAGGAAAAGTTGGTAGATGGATCTATAATTTCCTAACAAGTAGAACACAAAGAGTAGTAGTCAACAGAGTAAAGTCTGAGGCGGCTACAGTGAAAAGCTCTGTTCCACAAGGCACAGTACTCACTCCCATCTTGTTCCTCATCCTCATATCGGACACAGACAGGGATATAAGCCACAGTGCCGTGTCTTCCTTTGCAGACGACACCCGAATCTGCATGACAGTGTCCACCATTGAAGACACTGCAAGACTCCAAGCAGACATCAACCAAATCTTTAAATGGGCTGCAGAAAACAAAATGAAGTTCAATGATGAGAAATTTCAATTACTCAGATATGGAAAACGTGAGTTAATTAAAATTTCATCGGAGTATAAAACAAATTCCAACCACACAATAGAGCGAGAAACTAATGTCAAAGACCTGGGAGTGATCCTGTGAGAGGATCTCACCTTCAAGGCCCATAACATTGTATCAATCGCATCTGTTAGAAAAATGACAGGATGGATAAGGAGAACCTTCAAAACCAGGGATGCCAAGCCCATGTTGACACTCTTCAGGTCGCTTGTTCAATTTAGGCTGGAATATTGCTGCACACTAACTGCACTTTTCAAGGCAGGTGAAATTGCTGACCTAGAAAATGTACAGAGAACCTTCACGGCACGCATAACTGCGATAAACCACCTCAATTACTGGGAACGCTTGAAGTTCCTAAACCTGTACTCTCTAGAACGAAGGTGGGAGAGATACATTATTATATACACTTGGAAAATCCTAGAGGGATTAGTACCAAACTTGCACACGAGTCACTCCCTACGAAAACAAAAAACTCGACAGACGATGTAACATCCCCCCAATGAAAAGCAGGGGTGCCACTAGCACGTTAAGAGACAACACAATAAGTGTCAGGGTCCCAAGACTGTTCATCTGTCTCCCAGCATACATCAGGTGGATTACCAATAGACCCCTGGCTGTTTTCAAGCAGGCACAGGACAGGTACCTAAAGTCGGTACCTGACCAGCCAGGCTGTGGTTTTTACGTTGGACTGCGTGCGGCTAGCAGTAACAGGCCCTGATTCACCATGAGGCCTGGTCACAGACCGGGCCTCGGGGGCGTTGACCCCCGGAACTCTATCCAGGTAAACTCCAGGTATTCACCTTGGAACGCAGGCGAGAAAGATACAAGATAATATACACTTGGAAAGTACTGGAAGGATTACTCCCAAATCTACGCATGGAAATCACCCTCTACGAAATCCAAAGACTCGATAGGCGGCGTAACATCCACTCCCCCTTGTGAAAAGCAACATAATAAATGTCATTGGCCCAAGACCTTTTATCTGCCTCTCGGTATACATAATGGGGATAACCAATTAATTCCTGACTGTCTTTAAGAGGGAGCTGGACAGGCACCTTAGTCAGTACCTGACCAGCCAGGTTGTGGTTCGTACGTCGGTTAGCATGCGACCAGCAGTAAGAGCCTGGTTGATCAGGCCCTGATCCTCCACGAGGCCTGGTCTCAGACCGGTCTGAGGGGAACTCCCTCCAGGTAAGTAAGTTTATTCAGGTACCGGTACACATTAATACAGTTATATAAATTATCATACATAGCAGCATATGTCTACATTACCTAGGATAACCCCCCAAAAAAGTCAAGCAAAGCGACTTATTTCCATTGGGGTCCTTTTAATAAGTTTTTTATTTAAACAATAAAAGGAGATATTAGGAGTAAGGTAAACTGCCTTTCTGTCGCTACATTCAATAGGCTCCTTTTGGCTCTCTTCTTGAACTGGCTCATGCTATGACTGGCTTTGACATGTGCAGGCAGTCTGTTCCATTCCCTTATTGCTGTACAATAAAAGGTGTTTGAAGCCTGGCCACTGACTGTGGGTACTACAAAGTTGTGCTCTCTCCCCCTAGTACTATGACTGCTTTGGTTCCCAGCCTATGGTATGCTCCAGGATACCACAGGTATTAATAGATCAGAGATAATACAAAGTTAGCAGGGACGTTTAGGGAACATAAAAACGTATTTTAATATTTTTTTATAGAAATGCGTGAGTTAAATTTTAGTTCTCTGTCCAATTGTATTCCCAAAACTGAGAGAATATGGAAGAACATAACAGTGAATCATAGAATATATAATGGAAAAAAATGTTAATAAAGTGTTGAGCAGCTGAGGGAAGAAACGTTTATCAGGAGAGGCGAAACGTAAATGAACCAAGAGTACAGTGACAGTATCACCTTCTTATATTGTGAGTCATGGTCATTGTTGCAGTGAGAAGGAAGATGTTGTGAGTCAAGGTCATTGTTGCAGTGAGAAGGAAGATGTTGTGAGTCAAGGTCATTGTTGCAGTGAGAAGGAAGATGTGAGTCAAGGTCATTGTTGCAGTGAGAAGGAAGATGTGAGTCATGGTCATTGTTGCAGTGAGAAGGAAGATGTGTGGCTTAAGATCAATGTCTTATGTCAATATTATGAAGGTTATAGAACGAATAATAATTAAAAGTTGTAAAATAAATAACATAATTTAAAATGCAGAATAAGGGTGGTTGAAATTGACTTATTTAGAACATTTGGAGTATGATAGATAAGTCTAGGGTGGATGGATGGAATGAGTTGAGGAAATCCTAGGAAGAGCTGAAGGAAGGTGTAGGGGATATCCTAGGAAGAGCTGAAGGAAGGTGTAGGGGATATCCTAGGAAGAACTGAAGGAAGGTGTAGGGAATATCCTAGGAAGAGCTGAAGGAAGGTGTAAGGGATATCCTAGGAAGAACTGAAGGAAGGTGTAGGGGATATCCTAGGAAGAGCTGAAGGAAGGTGTAGGGGATATCCTAGGAAGAGCTGAAGGAAGGTGTAAGGGATATCCTAGGAAGAACTGAAGGAATGTGTAGGGAATATCCTAGAAAGAGCTGAAGGAAGGTGTATTGGATATCCTAGGAAGAGCTGAAGGAATGTGTAAGGGATATCCTAGGAAGAGCTAAAGGAAGGTTTAGAGGATATCCTAGGAAGAGCTGAAGGAAGGTGTAGGGTATATCCTTGGAAGAGCTGAAAGAATGTGAAGGGGATATCCTAAGAAGAGCTGAAGGAAGGTGTAGGGGATATCCTAGGAAGAGCTGAAGGAAGGTGTAGGGGATATTCTAGGAAGAGCTGAAGGAAGGTGTAGGGGATATCCTAGAAAGAGCTGAAGGAAGGTGTATTGGATATCCTAGGAAGAGCTGAAGGAATGTGAAGGGGATATCCTAGGAAGAGCTGAAGGAAGGTGTAGGGGATATCCTAGGAAGAGCTGAAGGAAGGTGTAGGGGATATCCTAGGAAGAGCTGAAGGAAGGTGTAGGGGATATCCTAGAAAGAGCTGAAGGAAGGTGTATTGGATATCCTAGGAAGAGCTGAAGGAATGTGAAGGGATATCCTAGGAAGAGCGGAAGGAATGTGAAGGGGATATCCTAGGAAGAGCTGAAGGAAGGTGTAGGGGATATCCTAGGAAGAGCTGAAGGAATGCATAAGAGATATTGTAAGTTGAATAACTATTGTATTCAACAAGTGGATGTGTGTGTTAGAGTTGAGATAAGTGGTTTTTAACATTCAGTTTACTGCTGGTGTTCACCATTAATGTTTATGTTGATGATGACAGGTGCAGAAGACTATCAAGAAAGCTCTGGACATGACCACAGAGACAGGTGTCACAACTGTCTCAGTCCTCCTGGAAGATTCTGGCTCAACCATCATGGAGAAAGTTGAGAGAATTACTAATAAACTTTCTGTTAAGAAGTTAACTGTAAGTTTAATGTCCTTTTGAGTTTCTTTTTCATTATTAATTATGATATTAATCATTATTAATCATGACAACACCATCACCATAATATTCATTAACAAAAATTATTTACTCTTTTATACCTTAAATATGGTAAAACATCTGCTACTTCTTCATAATGTTTTGACTGACAGGTTACTCTAATATTCCTTACAGTTAACAGACTTTCATCAAAGTAAACATTGTATTTACTAAACCAAATGAACATTTTCACCATCTCTGTGAAACGTTCAATAAACTAGTAAGTTCTCCAGACAACTCAGAAACTCTTAAGCCCTAGTTAGTGATTATGTCACTGATAACTATCCCAATTCTCTTCAGTGAATTTATTGTTGATATCAACTTAATAACAAAGTTGCTAACAAAGCTGGAAATAAAGTTATTATTCCACCACTGATATATGGAAAACTTGTTCATGAGTTTTCACAAACTATTTTAGATAATGTACCACTGATATACAGTAGGGCCCCACTTATACAGCAGGTTAGGTTCCAGGCTACCGTCGGAAAGTAGAACTCCATTTTTTTCCACTTATAAAAGCATTTAATTGCCAGGTAACAAGTTTACACTAACATATATTAAGTTAGCAATAGAACTAGACATTAAAACAATAAAAAGTAAAATAAACAGACAGTACACACATTATTTACCTCAAAATATTTGTAGTCTTAATATAGGGCAAAAGGTGAGTAGTATTTATTGTAAGAAGACAGGTGTGTTAGGTATGATAGCCCTCCAGGCTACCCCACCCACACATAATATACTACGACGTTTAAGGGAGGAGGGCGCCCTAGAGTGATGAAATGCATACACAGTACACTCGTTACTTACCTTAAAATATTTGTAGTTTTAATGGTCTTAACGTAGGGTGAGAGGTGAAAAGTATTTATTTGTAGAAGTCGTGTGGGAGGTATGGTAGCCCGCCAGGCCACACCACCCACACATATGACAGTGCCCTACAGCGATGAAATGTAGTGTAATGTAGGGTGAGAGGTAAGTAAGCAAGACAAAAATGAATAAACGAGAGAGAACGAGTAAGAGGACAGAGCCAGAGGAAGAACCGCAGAGTAGTACTATCTAAAAAAACGAATGAACGCGTCTGGTTATGGTTGATACATGTTCATGCAAAACACCTTACATTGTGTACAAGTTGTCTCCACAGTGGTACAGTAGAATAAATAAAGACCAACACTTTCATTCTCATGTAACATAGTTTTTAGCAGGAATGATCCTCTGACAAGTTAGTACAGAAGAATAAATAAACAACAACACTCATGCAATACACCATTTTTAGAGTGAATTATATTATAATTATTATTATCATAATAAAAAAGAAGCGCTAAACCCATAAGGATCGTGAATAGCTATAGATCGTGAATAGCCACATTAGTAAAGGCATACGAAAGAAATATTTTTCTAGTTATCCCCTAGTAACTGGTGTTGGACTAGAGATAACATAATTCTTCCGACACTCCTACAAGCTGCTTGATAAACATCTCATATTTAGGTCAATTTTTATTTTGTGGGTGTATGTATGGATACATGGATTAATGGAAATGTCTATATTAACGTAATATACAACATTTAATGCGCCCAAGGGATTATTATATGGTGTCAAGAGTATAAAGACTCTTAGTGATTTGGGTGCCCCGGTGGCCTGGTGACTAAAGCTCTCGTTTCACGCACGGAGGGCCCGGGCTCGATTCCCGGCGGGGTGGAAGCATTTTGACGCGTTTCTTTACACCTCTTGTCCTGTTCATCTAGCATCAAATAGGTACCTGGATGTTAGTCGACTGGTGTGGGTCGCATCCTGGGGGACAAGATTAAGGACCACAATGGAAATAAGACAGTCCTCGATGACGCACTGACTTTCATGGGTTATCCTGGGTGGCTAAACCTCCGGGGTTAAAATTCCAAACAAAATCTTATCTTATCTTAATGTGTACCTGCACGCCACCAAAGTGTGTAAGTATATTTAGGTACAGGTACTCATAAGTATAATTATCAAAGTACACATAAAATATGCAATAACTTTAAAACACTTGAAATATAATAGAGAGATGTTATTGCGCCCCCTGAACTGGGCCTCAATGTATATAATTTATATTACCATTTTCTATAATTTTATATTGCTAATATTCTCGATAATAGCTAAATCGTTAATATTTTGCTTTATATTATTATTAGACTATTATTTAACTTAGCTCTATTTATTAGGTAGGATGTAATATTGTTGTGCTTGAGAGTGTGTAGTAACTGCCTTGGTGTTGGCAAACTACTGTTATGCTGCCGGCGTCTAGTTGCTGGGAGGAGTCAGTCTCTGAACACACCTGAGCTGGATGGTTGTTCCTCTTTCCTCTCTCTCTCTGGCCTGCTGACCCTCGTCGAGTCAACACCTCACTCTATTTCTACTTGTTTTCTCGACATTAGACTCTGTTGGGTAGAGTATGCATTCGTGGGTGAGGCGAATCATACTTCTAAGAACTCTGTGTAACTCTGTTCACAGAGAATAGACTAGACAGTGATTATTCGACGTTTTTCTGGGTTGTGTGTCACTTTGACACTCTTTGATTACTCAGGTCTCAAGCTATAGCTCTGGACCTAATTCGATGAGGCATCTGTGCACCGCCACAGTTTGGGATTGTTTATGCTGAACCTAGTTTCAGTAGAAAGGGAGTTTTGTGACTGTTTTGGAGGATCTACTGATGGTCCCCAGTTAGGGTCGATTTTCTATCTCCTTGTTCCTGACGCTGTGTTGCTGTTGCCTGTTATAGTGCTGTTCTGTGAAGTGGTCATTTTACTGGACAATCAAGCTGTTCAGATTGTCAGTTTAGTACAGCTAGCTTATGAGATGTTATGTCGTACACTGGTTGAGTCGAGTCTTATAGTTACCGGGAGCACACTCATACACACATTTATTATTATTTGTATATATTATTGTAATTACTGACATTGTACCTGATGGTACTTCTGAGTCATTTATATATATATGTGCCCTCAGCACAGACTTATAGTATATGAGAGCAGTGTAGGAGCTACCCTCCTAATTAACCTAATTGATATCTTAATTAATATCTTTATATTTAATTTACTTTGCTACCCTAGATTTTCTCACTTTGATAATAAATCTTTTAAATATATTTCGTTGGTTAGTACCCTATCAGTTGCAATCCCCTTAATCTATATAATATGTCGGATAACTGAACCAGGATACTGACTTTGTTGCAAAAGCCCAGTAACAGGCTGGATGCTAGAAGGGTTTTCCTTTCTAGTGTTCACTGGAGATATCTATTATTAATAGATATCGTGTCATTTTGTAGCAGATGTGCTCACAGAGAATGTAAACAAACCGGGTGGGGCGCGCCGTATTAGAAAGATGGGGAGCTGAATAGCAAGTTTTAGTTATATTTTCAAATCGCTGTATTAGCAGAACGCCGAAAGGCGAAATACTGTAAGCAGGGCCCTACTGTATAAGCAAGTTGTTCATGCGTTATCACTATTTCAGTATTGTTCAAGAAATCAATAGAAACCAAAACATTTCCTACAATATTTAAGTGTCTTACATATACAGCATGTTCAATAGAAGGTATGAATGTTTTGTATGTTGAATAAATTTAACATGTGTTGGGTCATTACTCTAATAGATTTACATAACATTTGCAAGCTTAAAATCCTTTACCGGACAAGTCTACAAAAATGTGCAAACCCAAATGTCTTTACTATGGGTCAAAGTAGTATCTCAATATAAATGAAATGAGCCTATAGAATTTTTTTTTTATTAACACTTCGGCCGTTTCCCATCAAGGCAGGGTAGACCGAAAAAGATAAACTTCTATCACTGTCTTGCCAGAGCCATGCTTACACTGCAGTTATAAAACTGCAACATTAAGACCCTTCCCTCAGAGGTCTAGTTCCTAGGCCGTTTGTGTATCCATATTCTTTTCTGCTACTTTTCACAGGATGGATATGGGGTGCACAATAAACTAGCCACTTCGGTGGCAAAATCTAATCTTCAGAGCGCTGGCACTTTACTTCCCATCTCCAGGAATCAAGTCCAACCTGCCGGTTTCCCTGAATCCCTTCATAAATGTTACCTTGCTCACACTCCAACAGCACGTCAAGTCCTAAAAACCATTTGTCTCCATATGCTTTTATCTAACACTCTCATGCACGCTTGCTCTAAGTCCAAGCACCTCGCACACAAAATCTCCTTTACCCCCTCCCTCCAACCTTTCCTAGGCCGACCCCTACCCTGCCTTCCCTCCACTACAGATTTATTCACTCTCGAAGTCATTCTATTTCGTTTAATCTTCTCTACATGTCCAAACCACCTCAACAACCCCTCCTCAGCCCTCTGGATATTAGTTTTGGTAATCCCGCACCTCCTCCTAATTTCCAAACTACAGTTTCTCTGCATTATATTCACACCACACATTGCCCTCAGGCATGACATCTCCACTGCCTCCAGCCTTCTCCTTGTTGCAACATTCACCACCCATGCCTCACGCCCATACAAGAGCGTTGGTATAACTATATTCTCAAACATTCCCCTCCTTGTTGTCATGGATAAAGTTCTTTGTCTCCACAGACTTTTAAGTGCACCACCCACCTTTTTCCCCTCATCAATCTATGATTCACCTCATATATCTGAATACATTCACCTCCTTCATACTCTCTCCCTCCAATCTCATCGGGAAAGTGGGGACAGGTGAAGGATAACTGGTGAGAGGAAATTCTGTAGTCGAAGATAAAGAGCTAGGGCTTGACCCACCTGCGGAGCGTTGTGAGGCGGAGGTTGCAGGTTTGTCTGGTGGTGGTGACTGGCGACTGGCGAGGGTTGGTGAAAGAGGAAGGCTGCTGCTACATAGTGAGTGGCTGGTGGTGTGGCGTCTTAATTCGTGTGGTGGCGAGGTGCGGTGTTATGAGGAGGTGCATTAGCGTACGTCATGGTTCAGAGTTCCATTAACAAGCTTCTTGAACGAGGATTTGTGCAAGACGTCTATGAAGACCTTGGTGTGCGCGAATAGTGAGTTGTCTCGTGCATCTTCAACTGCTTCCAGCACATTAGAGATCGTCCAGTGGCTTGGTTCGTCAACAGTAAACTTGATCTTTCCATTCTGAAGCCGAGAGTAGACTTCTACCAATGGCTTGTCGTCCCCTTCTTTGTCAGCTGTGTAGAAGGTTATGCCAGTGAAGGCCGTGTGGTGAAGTGGTTGCTCTACTGTGGTGGTGTTAACAGTAACTTACTCTTTCTTGGCTGGTGGAGCATAGAATGTTGGCTGGTTGGTTTTCTGGCTGGGTGGAGGCAGTTCATTGTTCAGGATTGAGAAGACGTCACTGGTAGGCGGTGGTTGTTGGGGAGGTGGTGGCGGTGGAGCAGGCGTTGTGATATTCACTAAGTTCTTGGTGCATTTGATGATGTTGGCGGATGGTGGGGAATCTGGGAAGTTGAACTTGGGCATGTTGTTTAATAGTTCGTTGATGATGGAGTTGAAGGAGCCAGGATTTGCCATGTTGGCCATGTGGGCATATATCATGCAGTACTGGATCTTTGTGGTATCGTTTGTCGGTGGAGAGGCGACTGTGTTGGTGAATAGTAGCCTTGATGAGTTTGGTGGTGTCTGCCTGGAGCTTGGCGATAGCAGCATAGGTGGGGGACTTCTGCGGTGAGTTTTTCTGGTTTGCTTCCTGTGTCTTCTTGAGTACCCCACGACGAGTGGGGCACTGGGCAGCAAGGATATGGTGATCGTTCTTGCAATTGAGACACTTGGGTTGAGTGGTGGTGGAACACTGTTCTTTTGGCCCTCACAGCTGGGGAAGACATGACTTCGAATCCACGTTGATGAAGGGTGGTAATAGCCGCAGTGGTGGGATATTTTCAGCCTGTGTCATCTGTACAGACGACAATGAAAGCCTCGGTGAGCGATCCTATCGGTTGCCATCAGTGGCAGTTGCCACTGATGGCAACCGCATGTGCTAGTTTGGACGAGTCATTGACTGTCCCTCTTGTTGGTTTAATCTTCACTCGGTTGGAGAAGTGCATATTGGAGGATGCAGCTGAATGGAGAAGTGAAAGGTTTCCTTCCCCAAAGGGGATCGTAGGGAGATAATAAACAGAACTTGTTTACAACTATTATAAGCATGAAGTTGTTATTTTCATGTATTCCCTGAGAACAAACAGTCATTAATAAAGACTATTAGAATGAAAGTCGATGAAGCAATAAGTACCCTTCGTTATGCATAGATTTATCTTGCATGTGAGACAGGCAACACAGGATGCCACTGGATGTTTCTTAGTGCTGCAATGTTTCATGTAAGTGTCTTGGCAGTCGCTGGCCAGTGATGTAGCATTGCATCATACTGCACACTGTCATCAGAACGTATTGCACATTGCTACTGCATTACAGTAGAGCATTTGCAAGCTTGAGAATTCACTATCATCACAGTCTATAGTGGAATTATGGGAAGTACTTGGTGAAAGTTTTGGAGTTGATCCTATGTTGTGTCTGAACTTGATAAAATTATCAAATGGAGAGACAATTTCATTACCACATTCATGTTGATATGCAGGCAAAGGGTTATTTTTTAAGTTTTTGTGATCCCAGGCTGTCTGAACATGGAGAACAAGTTCATTATGGAGGTCCTCTTCATCAGAATATTCCTCTATTAAAATACCATTTTTTTCTTGGTTACTCTTGGGTTTTTGGCTAGTCTAGCTTCTTCCTCATTTTTACTTGACATATGTGCATCTTCTGCCAAATATTCATCACCACTGCCAATCAATTGTTGGTCATCCGGCTCGGATTCAGACTCGATATTATCAGAAACACAGACTCATTTGGGGTTAGAACCCACGATCAGAGAGTCCTTAAAGAACTCAAGACCGACACGTTAGCCACTGGGCCAGACGCGTTGATCTGGAGTTTTATGACTGATCGCGGGTTCTAACCCCACCTGTGGTATGGTTTGTTTGCAATCGTGTCATTACAATTTCACGAGTCGTGTCGAGTTATATTACAACTCGCAAGGGAGCTGAAAGAACACACCCAAACAATTACTGATTACAGTACATATCTACAGCTTAAAAAATACAAATACAGTGGACCCTCCCTTTTCGTCGATCTCTGTTTTCATTGATTTCATTTTTGCTGACTTTTTTCATCAAAATATTGCCTCCGTTTTCGTTGCTTTCCTCGGTTTTCGTTGTTGGTATGGTACGTGTCTGAGTGCCCCATGCCAACACAAAGCCTCTCTCACACATTCTCAGGCAGTGTCGTGTTGTTTCTCGCTGAGTGAACGTTATCCAATGAGATCATATGAAACATTTCATAATACATACAGTGGACCCCCGTATATCTAAGTTGTTGGATTTCATAATATTCAGTAATCGTAACGTTTTTTCATCAAAATATTGGCTGGGTGATCGTCATTTGCCTCGGTATTAGTCGTTCGTCCTAAACGCGTATGAGCGGCCCCGAGCAGCCCCAAACACCATTCCACACAATTAACAGTCAGTCTGGCATTGTTTATCAGCGAGTGACCATCACCCCACGTGTTCATATGATACATTTCGTAATATTCCATTATTTTTAGTGCTTTCAACTGCTAAGTAAGCCACCATGGGCCCAAAGAAAGCTCCTAGTGCCAGCCCTTTGGTAAAGGGCTGAGAGAGAGGGGAGAATGTGCCTTCTTCAGTGATTCTATGATACCTGGAGTACACCTGGAGAGAGCTCCAGGGGTCAACGCCCCTGCGGTCTGGTCTGTGACCAGGCCTCATGTTGGATCAGAGCCTGATCAACCAGGCTGTTACTGCTGGCTGCACGCAGTCCAACGTACGAACCACAGCCTGGCTGGTCAGGTACCGACTTTAGGTGCCTGCCCAGTGCCTGCTTGAAGACAGCCAGGGGTTTGTTGGTAATCCCCCTGATGTATGCTGGGAGGCATACATCAGGGCCCCTGATACTTATTGTGTTGTCTCTCAACGTGCTAGTGGCACCCCTGCTTTTCATTGGGGGGATGTTACATCGCCTGCCGAGTCTTTTGCTTTCGTAGGGAGTGACTCTCGTGTGCAAGTTTGGTACTAATCCCTCGAGAATTTTCCACGTGTATATAATAATGTATCTCTCCCGCCTTCGTCCTAGGGAGTACAGGTTTAGGAACTTCAATCGTTCATAGTTATTGAGGTGGTTTATCGCAGTTATGCGTGCCGTGAAGGTTCTCTTCACATTTTCTAGGTCAGCAATTCCACCTGCCTTGAAAGGTGCAGTTAGTGTGCAGCAATATTCCAGCCTAGAAAGAAAAAGCGACCTGAAAAATGTCAACATGGGCTTGGCATCCCTGGTTTTGAAGGTTCTCATTATCCATCCTGTCATTTTTCTAGCAGATGCAATTGCTACGGTGTTATGGTCCTTGAAGGTGAGATCCTCTGACATAATCACTCCCAGGTCTTTGACATTAGTTTTTCGCTCTATTGTGTGGTTGGAATTAGTTTTGTACTCCGATGAGATTTTAATTTCCTCACGTTTTCCATATCTGAGTAATTGAAATTTCTCATCATTGAACTTCATATTTTTTTCTGCAGCCCATTTAAAGATTTGGTTTATGTCTGCTTGGAGTCTTGCAGTGTCTTCAACGGTGGATATTGTCATGCAGATTCAGGGGTCATCTGCAAAGAAAGACACTGCACTGTGGCTGATATCCCTGTCTATGTCCGATATGAGGATGAGGAACAGGATGGGAGCGAGTACTCTGCCTTGTGGAACAGAGCTTTTCACTGTAGCCGCCTCAGACTTTACTCTGTTGACTACTACTGTTTGTTTTCCACTTGTTAGGAAATTATAGATCCATCTACCCACTTTTCCTGTTATTCCTTTATCACGCATTTTGTGTGCTATTACACCATGGTCACACTTGTCAAAGGCTTTTGCAAAGTCTGTGTATATAACATCTGCATTCTGTCTTCTAGAGCATCCAGAACCTTGTCATAGTGGTCCAGTAGTTGGGACAGACAGGAGCGACCTGCTCTAAACCCATGCTGCCCTGGGTTGTGTAATTGATGGGTATCAAGATGAGTGGCGATCTTGCTTCTTAGAACCCTTTCAAACATTTTTATGATATGGGACGTTAGTGCTATTGGTCTGTAGTTCTTTGCTATTGTTTTACTGCCCCCTTTGTGGAGCGGGGCTATGTCTGTTGTTTTTAGTAACTGCGGGACGACCCCAGTGTCCATGCTCCCTCTCCATAGGATGTTAAAAGCATGTGATAGGGGCTTCTTGCAGTTCTTGATGAACACGGAGTTCCATGAGTCTGGGCCTGGAGCGGAGTGCATGGGCATGTCATTTATTGCCTTTTCAAAGTCATTTGGCGTCAGGGTAATGTCAGATAGGCATGCGTCTGCCAAGTTCTGTGGCACTCTCATAAAAAAATTCATTTAGGTCTTCGACTTTCAGTCTGGTTAGCAGCTCGCTAAAAAACATATCTAATTAACTCATATATTATAGCCAGGAAACAGATTTACATAAATGAATGTCTGACCAAAAAACGTCAGAACCTCTGGTATAGAATCAGAAAACTTAAGCGAGAGAATATTGATAAAATCCACCAATGTTTCACCCGGGATGGAAAAATTCTAGTGAAGAAAACAAGTGTAGGTCAGTTGTATTCTATCACAAATGAGAATGAACTATCAAGATTCCTTAGGGATGCAAATATTACAGAGACTGTCTAAACACAATGTCCAAAACCAAACCCCTACGTATAGTGTAGTGTATGTTGTGCCCATCTACCTCATTTAAGTATTTGTCTATCCTTTGATGAATATTTTTGACAAATAGTTTTATTTTTATTTTTAAATACATACAGTTTTTACTTGTGCCCATATTTCAACCCACATTCCTATATATTTTGATCAGCTTAATTGCTTAGATTTTATAATTACTTTTGATCACCTTAATTGCTAAAAACTGTATTTACCTTTTATCCTTTTCTCCAACCTCATTTCTATATATTATTGATCACCTTAACTGCCTAAAATTTTATTTCAAGCTTTTTACTATTAATAAATTTTACTTTTGTACACTTTAGCACTTTTTCTCCTATAATAGTTTACTTTTATTTTCTTTATATT
>WNWK01046145.1:0-14434 GCA_009830355.1 Cherax destructor | reverse complement strand
TAAGAACAAAATATAAAACATAATTAAAAAGGACCTTTTCTGAGGCTGCTACGGGTTTTTTGGGCCCAAACGCCCAGCCGAAGCCAGACGATTTTTCCCCATCCCGGGGGACCAGGTTTTTTTACGTTATTTCATCAAATTTGCCACAGCAGGGGGCCCAACAAAAAATTTGAAATTTTAAAATTCCCAAACGGGCGTTTAAACAATCACTCTCCACAGCAGGACTGAATTTCAAACCCTTGATCAGAGTCCACAGTATTTTCCACGGAGCCAGACCCCCAGAAAAGTATGGGCGTCAGCCCATTTAAATCTTTCGGTTGTCCACTGCAGGGCAGGTTTTGGGATTAAATAATTTTGGGAGAACAAGCCTGGGCCCCGGGGTGGGGAAGACCGTGCAACATATTAGGGGCCCATATTTTTCTGGGGTCTGGCTCCGTGGTAAAGTATTGGGACTTGATAAGGTTTGAAATTGAGTCCTGCTCTGGACGTGGGATAATGTTTGTAATTTAATTTGCCCGTTTGGGGAATTTGGGAAAGCATTTAAAATATTTTTCGTTGTCCACTGCATGTGACAGGATTTGATGAAATAATTTTGAGAACAACCCTTTTGGTCCCCCGGGGTATGGGGAAGCATCGTCCAACCTTGGGGGCTAGGCCCAATTTTTCGGGGTCGGGGCCTCCGTGGAAAAAGTACGGGGCCCTTTGATACAAAATTTGCGGGTTTCGAGTCCTGCTGGGGGGGACGTAGAGACAATGTGGTGGACCTGATTTAAACCTCAGGAAGACGTGTCTTGTGTGCTCTCTGTAAATCTGAAAAGATGTCCTCTTTTTGAGCCACCTCCCAAAAGCAGCTGAAGGAAGAACTAGGGGCTGTTGGATACAGCGACTGACTGGGGAAAAACAAGAGGATTGAGAAACCCTTTTGTTGAGAACCTTCAAGCCAAAAGGAAACCCCGGAAAAAGGGAAAACGCATGGGACAAAGTTGGGGCTCAAGAGGACGGGGGGGGAGGTAAAAACAAGGGAAGACCCAGGAGAATGTTGTGGAAACATCGAACCCATTCTCCGTGCTACCCGATGAATGTGAGTCGACTTCGGGAGCGTCACGACGAAAGACACAAAGGAAGGTAAAACATTGTTGTTGTTGGGGACAGTCAGGTTAGGTACATGGATAGGGTTTTCTGTTTGATTGATAGGAGTAGGAGACAGAGGGTTTGCTTTCCTGGGGCTGGGATGGAGGATATTGTTAGCCGTCTGGACGACATCATGAGAGGTAATGGGAGCAATCCTATTATCTGTCTCAGTGCTGGAGGCAACGATGTTGGCAGACGTAGGAGTGAGGACCTGACTAGCAGGTTTAGGTCAGCAATAGACATAATTAGGAAGAAGGGTGGGAACCCTGTCATATGGTATTTTGCCAAGGAGAGGAGTTGAGAATGACTGTCCAGGGCAATTGGTGTCAATTGCTGGCTGGACAAATACTGTAAGGAAAATTCAGTAACATTCATTGATAACTGGGACCTCTTCTATGGCAGAAATGACATGTATGCCAGGGATGGGGTTCACTTATCCAGGTCTGGGGTGGGACTGGCACGCAGTGGAGGGAGCTGTTAGGGCTTTAAACTAGAAATAGTTAGTGGTATGGGTTTTGGGGGAAACAGAGAAGTCCCAGTGTAGTAATATTATGTTGTAGGAGAACTAGTAATAGGCAGAATAAGGTGGATAGTGGAAAGCTAGTGACACTAGATGACAAGGACAGTAATAGGTATAGTGGAATAACAGAGATGAGCAGGAAGGGTAAAGAGAAAGGAGGGTCTCTAAATATATATTACACCAATAGTCGAAAAGCTAGGAATAAGATGGACGATTGAGATTAGTTGCAAGTACGGGTAATATTGATGTTTTTGCAATAACTGAGACATGGTTTAATATAAAAAATCGGGACTTGCCTGCCGAATGTCACATTCAGGGTTTTAAATTGTTCCAAGTAGACAGAAGTATCGGGAAGGGGTGGGTGGCACTCTATGTCCGTGATCATTTAAATTGTTGCATAAAAACGGGTATAAAGTCTGAATTAACACATACAGAGTCTGTCTGGATAGAATTTTCAGAGGGGGGGAAAATTGATTTTAGGCGTGATTTACCGTCCTCCAAACTTAGATAGGGAACAAGGAGACTACTTTGGGAGGAAATTGTTAAGGCCACAAGACACGATAACGTAGTAATTTAGGGACTTTAACTTAGTCAGATTGATTGGAATTCATGACAGGGAATTTAGAATCTAACGACTTTTAGAAGTAGTTCAGGATTGCTTTGAAGCAGTTTGTAACAGAACCTACAAGGGGAAATAACCTACTTGACTTGGTTCTGGCAAGCAAGGAAACCCTTGTTAATAATTTAGAAATTACAGAGGAACTCGGCTCAAGCGACCACAAGTCAATTACCTTTTGCATTGAATGGATGTATGATAGTAGGGATAATTCAGTAATGGTCCCAGATTTTCGCTTAGCAGATTATAATGGACTTAGAGAACACTTATCAACTGTGGACTGGGGTGAAGAAGAGAGGTATCAATATGACAGTTTTCTTAACACTATACAGGCTGCCCAAAGAACATTTATCCCGTATAAAGAAATTAGATCAAGTAGAAATGACCCAAAATGGATGAATAATAGGCTCAAATATCTTTTAGGGCAGAAGAAAGGAATTTATAGGCGCATAAAAAGAGGTGAGGGTCATCTTATAAATCAGTATACTGACATTAAGAGGGGCGTTAAAAAGGGAATAAGAAAAGCTAAACGGGACTATGAAATTAAAGTTGCTAGGGATTCAAAAACTAACCCAAAAAGTTTTTTCCAGGTTTATAGAACAAAAGTTAGGGATAAGATAGGTCCCCTTAAAAATAACTTTGGGCATCTTACTGACAAGGAGAATGATATGTGCTCTATTTTTAATAATTATTTTCCTCGGTTTTCACACAGGAAGACATTAATATCCCAGTAATTAATTTTTACAGAGGCCCAGAAGAAGATAAATTATGTAATATCACAGTCACTAGCGAAATGATTTATGAAACAGCTGACCGACTGAAACAAAATAAATGCGGGTCCTGATGAGCTTTTTTTCAAGGGTTCTTAAGGAATGCAAAATGGAACTCTGTGAACCAATATCTAACATTTTTAATTTATCTCTTCAAACAGGTGTAGTGTCTGATATGTGAAGATGGCTAATGTAATTCTATTTTTAAAGCAGGGGACAAGTCATACCTCAAACTACCGCCCAATAAGCCTGACCTCAATTGGAGGCAAATTACCAGAGTCAATTATAAAGGGTATTATTAGAAGCCATCTAGATAACCATAATTTGATTAATGATACCCAGCATGGATTCACGAGGGGCCGTTCCTGCCTATCTAATTTATTAACCTTCTTCAGTAAAGCTTTTGAGGCTGTTGATCACGATAAAGAATTCGATATTGTTTATTTAGACTTTAGTAAGGCTTTGATAGAGTACCGCACCAGAGACTGTTAAAGAAAGTGGCAGCTCATGGCATTGGGAAAAGTGCTGTCATGGATCGAGTCATGGCTCACCAATAGGAAGCAGAGAGTGTGCATAAATGGGGTTAAATCCGAATGGGGACTTGTAACAAGTGGTGTTCCACAGGATCAGTCTTAGGCCCATTGTTATTTATAATATATATCAATGACCTTGATGAGGGAATTACTAGTGATATGAGCAAATTCGCCGACGACACGAAGATAGGTAGGATAATTGATTCAAACATAGATGTCATAGAACTTCAGGAAGATTTAGACAAACTTAATTCGTGGTCAGAAAAGTGGCAGATGCAGTTCAATGTAGATAAATGCAAGGTTCTGAAGCTCGGGAGTGTCCATAACCCAAGCACTTATAAGTTAAATAACGTAGAACTTAGCCATACAGATTGGGGAAGGACTTGGGGGTGATGGTAAGCAGCAACCTTAAACCAAGACAGCAATGCCTAAGCGTACGTAATAAGGCAAATAGATTACTGGGATTTATATCAAGAAGTGTTAGCAACAGAAGTCCAGAGGTTATATTACAGCTTTATACATCATTAGTAAGGCCTCACCTAGATTACGCAGCTCAGTTCTGGTCTCCATATTACAGAATGGACATAAATTGTTAGAAAACATTCAGCGTAGAATGACTAAATTAATACATAGCATTAGAAATCTTCCTTACGAAGAAAGATTGAAGACCCTAAAATTACATTCACTTGTAAGACGTAGAATGAGGAGACATGATCGAGGTATACAAGTGGAAAATGGGATTAACAAAGGATATAAATAAGGTCTTTAGGATATCTCTCCAAGAGAGAACCCGCATAATGGATTCAAGTTAGATAAGTTTAGATTTAGAAAGGATATAGGAAAGTATTGGTTTGGAAATAGGGTAGTTGATGAGTGGAACAGTCTGCCTAGTAGGGTTATTGAAGCAGGACCTGGGTAGTTTCAAATTTAGGTTGGGTAAATTCATGAGTGAGAGGGTTGGATTTGAGTGGGACTCCGCATGAGTGGGTAGAATTGTCAAAGCTTATTTCTTGGGTAGCATTGAAAATTGGGTTGAGCAAATATTCTGTTAGTGGGACGGATTGTGAAGGACCTGCCTAGTATGGGCCAACAGGCCTGCTGCAGTGTTCCTCCTTTCTTATGTTCTTATGTAAGCGTACGTAATAAGGCAAATAGATTACTGGGATTTATATCAAGAAGGTTAGCAACAGAAGTCCAGACGTTATATTACAGCTTTATACATCATTAGTAAGGCCTCACCTAGATTACGCAGCTCAGTTCTGGTCTCCATATTACAGAATGGACATAATTCGTTAGAAAACATTCAGCGTAGAATGACTAAATTAATACATAGCATTAGAAATCTTCCTTACGAAGAAAGATTGAAGACCCTTAAATTACATTCACTTGTAAGACGTAGAATGAGGGGAGATATGATCGAGGTATACAAGTGGAAAATGGGTATTAACAAAGGGGATATAAAAGGTCTTGAGGGTATCTCTCCAAGAGAGAACCCGCAATAATGGATTCAAGTTAGATAAGTTTAGATTTAGAAAGGATATAGGAAAGTATTGGTTTGGAAATAGGGTAGTTGATGAATGGAACAGTCTGCCTAGTAGGGTTATTGAAGCAAGGACCTTGGGTAGTTTTAAATTTAGGTTGAATAAATTCATGAGTGAAAGGTTGGATTTGGAGGGAATTGCACATGAGTAAATAAAATTATCAAAGCTTATTTTTGGGTAGCATTGAAAATTAGGTTGAACAAATATTCTGTTGGTGGGATGGAATGTGAAGGACCTGCCTAGAATGGGCCAACAGGCCTGCTGCAGTGTTCCTCATTTCTTATGTTCTTATGAGTGAGAGGGGTTGGATTTGAGTGGGACTCGCGCATGAGTGGGCCAACAGGCCTGCTGCAGTGTTCCTCCTTTCTTATGTTCTTATGTTCTTATTTCTTGGGTAGCATTGAAAATTGCTGAGCAAATATTCTGTTAGTGGGACGGATTGTGAAGGACCTGTAGTGGGCCAACAGGCCTGCTGCAGTGTTCCTCCTTTCTTATGTTCTTATGTTCTTATAGCTCTCTTCATTACCCCAACACAGATGATAAGTGTTCTCTAAGTCCATTGTAATCTGCTAAGCGAAAATCTGGGACCGTTACTGAGTTATTCGACTATGAAACTTCCATTCAATGCCAAAGGTAATTGATTTGTGGTCGCTTGCGCCGAGTTCCTCTGTAATTTCTAAATTATTAACAAGGGTTTCCTTGTTTGCCAGAACTAAGTCTAAGAACTAAGAATTTTAATATCAAAGTTGTATTTAAAAATCTTGATACAGTAAAAAGACTTTTGATAAAAATTTCCAAAAATGCTGACGGATGTGCTATAAGATTCCCTGTAAAATATGCGATAAAGTTTATTATGGTCAAACTGGTAAAAGTCTTGAACTAAGATTAAAACAACATAAATATAGCATTAGAACTGGACAAGATTCTAATGCTCTATTTATTCATGTGAGAGACTTTAACCATCCAATTGATTTTCAAAATGCTGAGAAAGTTGTATCAAGCAAGTCCATGGTTGAGAGGAATATAATAGAATCATGTTTCATTAAAAGCAGTTTTGAAAATAATATGAATATTTCTTTTGGTTTATATAAATTGGATTCATTTATAATTAATAAAATTTGGGAAGAATTTAATGATAAATTGGACTAATCTTAATTCTTGGGAAGAGTTTCAGGTCCTTTCTTATTTTCCTCTTCACAGAGTCATAAGAACATAAGAACATAAGAAAGGAGGAACACTGCAGCAGGCCTGTTGGCCCATACTAGGCAGGTCCTTCACAATCCATCCCACTAACAGAATATTTGCTCAACCCAATTTTCAAAGCTACCCAAGAAATAAGCTTTGACAATTCTACCCACTCAGCGAGTCCCACTCAAATCCAACCCTCTCACTCATGAATTTATCCAACCTAAATTTGAAACTACCCAAGGTCCAGCTTCAATAACCCTACTAGCAGACTGTTCCACTCATCAACTACCCTATTTCCAAACCAATACTTTCCTATATCCTTTCTAAATCTAAACTTTTCTAACTTGAATCCATTATTGCGGGTTCTCTCTTGAGAGATATCCTCAAGACCTATTTATATCCCCTTTGTTAATACCCATTTTCCACTTGTATACCTCGATCATGTCTCCCTCATTCTACGCTCTTACAAGTGAATGTAATTTTAGGGTCTTCAATCTTTCTTCGTAAGGAAGATTTCTAATGCTATGTATTAATTTAGTCATTCTACGCTGAATGTTTTCTAACGAATTTATGTCCATTCTGTAATATGGAGACCAGAACTGAGCTGCGTAATCTAGGTGAGGCCTTACTAATGATGTATAAAGCTGTAATATAACCTCTGGACTTCTGTTGCTAACACTTCTTGATATAAATCCCAGTAATCTATTTGTCGTGAGATGTTACGCTACTGTGAGGTGTAGTCTTTGTTAGTGTGATGTGACTGTGAGGTGTAGTCTTTGTTAGTGTGATGTGACTGTGAGGTGTAGTCTTTGTTAGTGTGATGTGACTGTGAGGTGTATTCTGCCCCCTTTTTAAGCCTTTTCGTCATGTTTCCTTTATAGTTCCTTGATAATGTGAGTAGTCACGAAACGCTTGGAATTTTATATTTTTTCATAGTGGTTGTCTTGCATATTTTGATATCACCTGTTTACTGTGATCTTTTTGCATATATATATATATATATATATATATATATATATATATATATATTCACAATTAGGATATAGGAAAGTATTGGTTTGGAAATAGGGTAGTTGATGAGTGGAACAGTCTGCCTAGTAGGGTTCTTGAAGCTAGGACCTTGGGTAGTTTCAAATTTAGGTTGGATAAATTCATGGATAAATACTGACAAAGAGAATGAAATGTGCTCTATTTTTAATAATTATTTTCTCTCGGTTTTCACTAGGAAGACATTAATAATATCCCAAGAATTAGGTATTTTAGTGGGCCTGAAGAAGATAAATTATGTAGTATCACAGTCACTAGCGAAAAGGTTATCAAACAGATAGACCGTTTGAAGCAAAATAAATCGCCAGGCCCTGATGAGCTTTTTTTCAAGGGTTCTTAAGGAATGCAAAATAGAACTCTGTGAACCCTTAACTAACATTTTTAACCTATCTCTTCAAACAGGTGTAGTGCCGATACGTGGAAGATGGCTAATGTAATTCTATTTTTAAAGCAGGGACAAGTCGTTACCATCAAATTACCGCCCAATAAGTCTAACATCAATTGTGGCAAATTACTAGAGTCGATTATAGCTGATAACATAAGAAGCTATCTCGATAGGCATAATTTGATTAATGATACCAGCATGGATTCACCAGGGTCGTTCCCCAACTAATTTGTTAACTTTTTCAGTGGGGCTTGAGGCAGTTGATAATGATAAAGAATTCGATATCGTTTCCTTGATTTTGGGCTTTTGATAGATACCACATCAGAGACTGTTAAAGCAAAGTGGCTGCTCTCATTGGGGGAAAAGTTGCATGGATCGAGTCATGGCTCACCAATAGGAAGCAGAGGGGTGCATAAATGGGTTAAATCGAGTGGGATCTGTAATAAGTGGCGTTCCTCAGGATCGGTTTTGGGCCCGTTGTTGTTTATAATATATATAAATGACCTTGACGAGGAATTTCTAGTGATATGAGCAAATTCGCTGATGACACGAAGATAGGTAGGATAATCGATTCAGACGTAGATGTCAGTGAACTACAGGAGGATTTGACAAACCACCTGGTCAGAAAAATGGCAGATGCAGTTCAATGTAGATAAATGCAAAGTTCTAAAGCTCGGGAGTGTCCATAACCCAAGCACTTATAAGTTAAATAACGTAGAACTTAGCCATGCAGATTGGTGAGAAGGACTTGGGGTGATGGTAGCAGCAACCTTAAACCAAGACAGCAATGCCTAAGCGTACGTAATAAGGCAAATAGATTACTGGGATTTATATCAAGAAGTGTTAGCACAGAAGTTCAGACTTATATTACAGCTTTATACATTAGTAAGGCCTCACCTAGATTACGCAGCTCAGTTCTGGTCTCCATATTGCAGAATGGACATAATTCGTAGAAAACATTCAGCGTAGAATGACTAAATTAATACATAGCATTAGAAATCTTCCTTACGAAGAAAGATTGAAGACCCTTAAATTACATTCACTTGTAAGACGTAGAATGAGGGGAGACATGATCGAGGTATACAAGTGAAAATGGGTATTAACAAAGGATATAAATAAGGTCTTGAGGGTATCTCTCCAAGAGAGAACCCGCAATAATGGATTCAAGTTAGATAAGTTTAGATTTAGAAAGGATATAGGAAAGTATTGGTTTGAAATAGGGTAGTTGATGAATGGAACAGTCTGCCTAGTAGGTTATTGCAAAGGACCTTGGGTAGTTTTAAATTTAGGTTGAATAAATTCATGAGTGAAAGGGTAGATTTGAGTGGAATTGCACATGAAGTAATACAAATATCAAAGTTATTTTTGGGTAGCATTGAAATTTAGGTTGAACAATATTCTGTTGGTGGGATGGAATGTGAAGGACCTGCCTAGAATGGGCCAACAGGCCTGCTGCAGTGTTCCTCATTTCTTATGTTCTATGTTCTTATGAGTGAGAGGGCTGGATTTGAGTGGGACTCGGCAGAGTGTAAACTTCGTTTCCCTTAATGTCTATTTCTGGGACATAAGAACATAAGAACATAAAGGAGGAACACTGCAGCAGGCCAGTTGGCCCATACTAGGCAGGTCCTTCACAATCCGTCCCACTAACAGAATATTTGCTCAACCCAATCTTCAATGCTACCAAGAAATAAGCTTTGAATTCACCACCATGCAAGGAGTCCCACTCATAAGAACAAGAACATAAGAAAGGAGGAACACTGCAGCAGGCCGTTGGCCCATACTAGGCAGGTCCTTCAAATCCGTCCACTAACAGAATATTTGCTCAACCCAATCTTCAATGCTACCCAAGAAATAAGCTTTGACAATTCTACCCACTCATGCGCGAGTCCCACTCAAATCCAACCCCCTCACTCATGAATTTATCCAACCTAAATTTGAAACTACCCAAGGTCCTAGCTTCAATAACCCTACTAGGCAGACTGTTCCACTCATCAACTACCCTATTTCCAAACCAATACTTTCCTATATCCTTTCTAAATCTAAACTTATCTAACTTGAATCCATTATTGCGGGTCTCTCTTGAGAGATACCTCAAGACCTTATTTATATCCCCTTTGTTAATACCCATTTTCCACTTGTATACCTCGATCATGTCTCCCTCATTCTACGTCTTACAAGTGAATGTAATTTTAGGGTTTTCAATCTTTCTTCGTAAGGAAGATTTCTAATGCTATGTATTAATTTAGTCATTCTACGCTGAATGTTTTCAACGAATTTATGTCCATTCTGTAATATGGAGACCAGAACTGAGCTGCGTAATCTAGGTGAGGCCTTACTAATGATGTATAAAGCTGTAATATAACCTCTGGACTTCTGTTGCTAACACTTCTTGATATAAATCCCAGTAATCTATTTGCCTTATTACGTACGCTTAGGCATTGCTGTCTTGGTTTAAGGTTGCTGCTTACCATCACCCCCAAGTCCTTCTCGCAATCTGTATGGCTAAGTTCTACGTTATTTAACTTATAAGTGCTTGGGTTATGGACACTCCGAGCTTCAGAACCTTGCATTTATCTACATTGAACTGCATCTGCCACTTTTCTGACCACGAATTAAGTTTGTCTAAATCTTCCTGAAGTTCTATGACATCTATGTTTGAATCAATTATCCTACCTATCTTCGTGTCGTCGGCGAATTTGCTCATATCACTAGTAATTCCCTCATCAAGGTCATTGATATATATTATAAATAACAATGGGCCTAAGACTGATCCCTGTGGAACACCACTTGTTACAAGTCCCCATTCGATTTAACCCCATTTATGCACACTCTCTGCTTCCTATTGGTGAGCCATGACTCGATCCATGACAGCACTTTTCCCCCCAAAGCCATGAGCTGCCACTTTCTTTAACAGTCTCTGGTGCGGTACTCTATCAAAAGCCTTACTAAAGTCTAAATATACAATATCGAATTCTTTATCGTGATCAACAGCCTCAAAAGCTTTACTGAAGAAGGTTAATAAATTAGATAGGCAGGAACGGCCCTCGTGAATCCATGCTGGGTATCATTAATCAAATTATGGTTATCTAGATGGCTTCTAATAATATCAGCTATAATTGACTCTAGTAATTTGCCACAATTGAGGTCAGGCTTATTGGGCGGTAGTTAGACGGTAGTGACTTGTCCCCTGCTTTAAAAATAGGAATTACATTAGCCATCTTCCACATATCAGACACTACACCTGTTTGAAGAGATAAATTAAAAATGTTCTTATTCATATATATATATATATATATATATATATATATATATATATATATATATATATATATATATATATATATATATATATTTCGTATTTTGGAAATAAGGAGGAGGTGCAGGATTACCAAACTATTATCCAGAGAACTGAGGAGGGTTGTTGAGGTGGTTCGACATGTAGAAAGAATGGAACGAAACAGAATGACTTCGAGAGTGTATAAATCTGTAGTGGAAGGAAGGCGGGGTAGGGGTCCTAGGAAAGGATGGAGGAGGGGGTAAAGGAGGTATTGTGTGCGAGGGGCTTGGACATCCAGCAAGCATGCGTGAGCGTATTTGATAGGAGTGAATGGGGACAAATGGTTTTTAATACTTGACGTGCTGTTGGAGTGTGAGCAAAGTAACATTTATGAAGGATTCAGGGAAACCGGCAGGCCGGACTTGAGTACTGGAGATGGGAAGTACAGTGTCTGCACTCTGGAGGGATGTTAATGTTGCAGTTTTATAACTGTAGTGTAAATCACCCCTCTGGCAAGACAGTGATGGAGTGAATGATGATGAAAGTTTTTCTTTTCGGGCCACTCTGCCTTGGTGGGAATCGGCCGATGTGTTAATAAATAATAAATAAATATATATATATATATATATATATATATATATATATATATATATATATATATATATATATATATATATATATATATAAAATATATATATATATATATATATATATATATATATATATATATATATATATATATATATATATATATATATATATATGGCAAGTTATGTTTATGGTAGCTCATTCATTATTTACCCAGTTTTCTTAAGAACATAAGAACATAAGAAAGGAGGAACACTGCAGCAGGCCTGTTGGCCCATACTAGGCAGGTCCTTCACAATCCATCCCACTAACAGAATAATTGCCCAACCTAATTTTCAATTCTACCCAAGAAATAAGCTTTGAAGATTCTATTAACTCAAGTGCGAGTCCCACTCAAATCCAACCCCTCTCACTCATGAATTTATCCAACCTAAATTTGAAACTACCCAAGGTCATAGCTTCAATGACCCTACTAGGCAGACTGTTCCACTCATCAACTACCCTATTTCCAAACCAATATTTTCTTATATCCTTTCTAAATCTAAACTTATCCAATTTGAATCCATTATTGCGGGTTCTCTCTTGGAGAGATATCCTCAAGACCTTATTTATATCCCCCTTATTAATACCCATCTTCCACTTATATACCTCGATCATGTCTCCCCTCATTCTTCGTCTTACAAGTGAATGTAATTTAAGGGTCTTCAATCTTTCTTCATACGGAACATAAGAACATAAGAACATAAGAAAGGAGGAACACTGCAGCAGGCCTGTTGGCCCATACTAGGCAGGTCCTTCACAATCCATCCCACTAACAGAATATTTGCTCAACCCAATTTTCAAAGCTACCCAAGAAATAAGCTTTGACAATTCTACCCACTCATGCAGAGTCCCACCAAATCCAACCCCTCTCACTCATGAATTTATCCAACCTAAATTTGAAACTACCCAAGGTCCTAGCTTCAATAACCCTACTAGGCAGACTGTTCCACTCATCAACTACCCTATTTCCAAACCAATACTTTCCTATATCCTTTCTAAATCTAAACTTATCTAACTTGAATCCATTATTGGGTCTCTCTTGGAGAGATATCCTCAAGACCTTATTTATATCCCCTTTGTTAATACCCATTTTCCACTTGTATACCTCGATCATGTCTCCCTCATTCTACGTCTTACAAGTGAATGTAATTTTAGGGTCTTCAATCTTTCTTCGTAAGGAAGATTTCTAATGCTATGTATTAATTTAGTCATTCTACGCTGAATGTTTTCTAACGAATTTATGTCCATTCTGTAATATGGAGACCAGAACTGAGCTGCGTAATCTAGGTGAGGCCTTACTAATGATGTATAAAGCTGTAATATAACCTCTGGACTTCTGTTGCTAACACTTGATATAAATCCCAGTAATCTATTTGCCTTATTACGTACGCTTAGGCATTGCTGTCTTGGTTTAAGGTTGCTGCTTACCATCACCCCAAGTCCTTCTCGCAATCTGTATGGCTAAGTTCTACGTTATTTAACTTATAAGTGCTTGGGTTATGGACACTCCCGAGCTTCAGAACCTTGCATTTATCTACTTGAACTGCATCTGCCACTTTTCTGACCACGAATTAAGTTTGTCTAAATCTTCCTGAAGTTCTATGACATCTATGTTTGAATCAATTATCCTACCTATCTTCGTGTCGTCGGCGAATTTGCTCATATCACTAGTAATTCCCTCATCAAGGTCATTGATATATATTATAAATAACAATGGGCCTAAGACTGATCCCTGTGGAACACCACTTGTTACAAGTCTCCATTCGGATTTAACCCCATTTATGCACACTCTCTGCTTCCTATTGGTGAGCCATGACTCGATCCATGACAGCACTTTTCCCCAATGCCATGAGCTGCCACTTTCTTTAACAGTCTCTGGTGCGGTACTCTATCAAAAGCCTTACTAAAGTCTAAATAAACAATATCGAATTCTTTATCGTGATCAACAGCCTCAAAAGCTTTACTGAAGAAGGTTAATAAATTAGATAGGCAGGAACGGCCCTCGTGAATCCATGCTGGGTATCATTAATCAAATTATGGTTATCTAGATGGCTTCTAATAATATCAGCTATAATTGACTCTAGTAATTTGCCTACAATTGAGGTCAGGCTTATTGGGCGGTAGTTTGACGGTAGTGACTTGTCCCCTGCTTTAAAAATAGGAATTACATTAGCCATCTTCCACATATCAGACACTACACCTGTTTGAAGAGATAAATTAAAAATGTTAGATATTGGTTCACAGAGTTCCATTTTGCATTCCTTAAGAACCCTTGCAAAAAGCTCATCAGGACCCGGCGATTTATTTTGTTTCAGTCGGTCCAGCTGTTTTATAATCATTTCGCTAGTGACTGTGATATTACATAATTTATCTTCTTCTGGGCCTATTTATCTTCAAGGAAGGTTTCCTGGTGCTAGTGAAGGGCTCTTCACCCAAGAAATTAGAGGTGCTCTCCCCTTCCTAGGATCAAACCTGATAATCTCCCATTCCCCAGGCACCGTATGATGCCCTAGCTTCCCCATGAACATTAAATATCCCTTGAAAGGGAATAACAGTAATAGTTGTTGCATCCTTTTTATTTTTTCTTCCTCCATTGTTTCTGTGCTATAACTGAGAATGCATCTTCCGGTCGGCTTCACACTCTCAGCTCTGGTGTATCTTAGAGGAAGGTTCGGGTTGTTATTGGACGGTAGATGTTACAATTTGCAAATTTATTTTAAAAAATCAGGTGTATTTTTTTGTATAGTAACTTCAAAATGCCTCTTCTGAACGGCTTCAAACTTAAGGCATTTA
>WNWK01046144.1:0-14434 GCA_009830355.1 Cherax destructor | reverse complement strand
TACGGGGACTTAAGTAACTCCCCTATTTCCTTGCTGTCATCTGTGTAGGACCCATCCCTTTTAAGGGGAATTTTCCGAGCAAACCCCAAGTGCCACAGAGTTAATTTGTTCTAGACATAGGTTAGGATCCGTGATGCTTAGGCTAGCTTCCCATTGTATATCATTTAGGATTTGGGTTTTATTTGGGGGTCCCATCTTTTTTTTTTGTTATTGAAGTTGAATTTGAAAGGCTCCCCGGGGGATAATTTTTTAGGGTTCCCTCATGCATGACTGGACCTCTATTAGTGCAGAAGCTGGGGACCAGGCAGGGATAACAATGGATCAGGGAATACCTGTCAGGAAGACAGCAGCGAGTCATGGTACGTTCCCAGAGTGGGCGCCGGTGAGGGGGGGTTCCACAGGGGTCAGTCCTAGGACCGGTGCTGTTTGGGGTATTTGTGAACGACATGGGGAAGGAATAGACTCCGAAGTGTCTCTGTTTGCAGATGATGGAAGTTGATGAGAAGAATTCAAGGGGACGGGAAAAGGCAGAACTAAAAGGGGGATCTGGACAGGCTGCAAGCCTGGTCCAGCAATTGGTTCCTGGAGTTCAACCCACCAAGTGCAAAGTCAAAAAAGTTGGGGGGAAGGGGGTAAAGAACCCCCAAGAGGAGTACATTTTTAGGGGCCAGAGACTACAAACCTCAAAAAAGGAAAAAAGATCTTGGGGTGAGTATAACACCAGGCACATCTCCTGAGGCGCACATAACCCAAAATAACTGCTGGGCATCGGGCGCCTAAAAACCTAAGAACAGCATTCCGACATATTAAAAAAAAACCTTGGGCCCCCGTACACTTTTTTTGGGGGCCCTATTAGAATATGCAGCACCAGTTTGGAACCCACATCTAGCCAAGCATAAAGAAGCTAGAGAAAGGGAAAAAGGTTTGGCTAGTCCCGGGCTAAGGGGAGGGCCTAGGGGGAGGTTAAGGAAAATCGACCTGACAACACTGGAGGACAGGAGTAATGGGGGGGGCATGATAACGACATATAAGAAAAAGAGGGGGAATTTTGAAAGGTGGACAGAGACATAATGTTCCAGAGATAGGACACAGCAACAAGGGGACACAGTTGGAAGTTGAAGACTCAGATGAATCACAGAGATGTTAGGAAGTATTTCTTCAGTCACAGAGTGGTCGGGAAAGGGGGAATAGTTTGGGAAGCGATGAGTGGGGCAGGTTCCATATTTTAGCTTTAAGAAGAGGTATAAAAGCTCATGGCGCAGGGAGAGGACCCAGTAGCGGCCAGTGAAGGGCCCCGGGGCCAGGACAGAAGGGGCCCCCCCAACTAGGTGAGTACAACGGGGAGTACAACTAGGTGAGCAAACTAGGTGAGTACACACACACACACACACACACACACAAAATACACACACACACAAACACACACACACACACAAACACATACACACACAAAATCATTTCCTGGAGACAGGAGACAGAAAAGAGGCAAAAAAACTACAGACCGGTGTCACTTACATGTATAGTGTGCAAAGTCTTGGAAAAATCATCAGAAAAGAATGGTGGAGCATGGGGAGAAAAAAGGTTAATAACCCCGCCAGACAGCAGGTTTTCCCCGGGGAAAGGGAAAAACCCTGTGTAACAAACCCCCGGGGAGTTCTATGATAAAGTAACAGGGGGGGGAGAGAGAAGGGGGGGTTGAGGGGTTTTCTTGGACTGGGGGGAAGGCCTTTAAAAATTCCCCTAAATGAGATTAAAAAAAAGATGGAAGCCAAGGTTTTATAACGGAAAGGGGGCAGGGGAATGGATGGGGGAATTCAGGGGGAGGCAACAACGGGTCGGGGGTGGGTGAAAAATATCACAGGGGCCCCTTGGGGAGAGCGGTTGTACCGGGGGGGTCAGTCCTAGGACCATGCTATTCTTTTTTGGGGAATGACATGACGGGGGATAATCAAAGGGGGCCCCTTTTTGCAGATGATGTGAAATTAATGAATCACATCGGATGAAGACCAAGCAGGACTTCAAAGTGACCTGGACAAGTTTTCATCTGGCCCAAACAACTGGTTCCCCGGGAAATTTTAAACCCCCCCAAATCCCCAAAACCCCTGAAGACCCCGGGGAAGGGCAAAAAGACCGCTGACAGAGTCAGGCTGGGGGGACAAAGGCTCAAACCTCAAAAAAGGAAAAAACCTTGGGGTGAGTATAACATCAAGCACGTCCCGGGGAAACAAATAAAAAAGAAACCCCGGGGCATATGGGCGATGGCAAATTAAAAAGCGTTCCGTTCCTTTAAAGGAATCGTTCGGGGACTTTACCGTATCGTCGGCCCCTCTAGAGAGGCACCAGTCTGGAACCCACACCCCTTAAACACGTCAAGAAACTAAAAAAGTGCAAAGGTTTGCGACAAGGTTGGGGTTTCCCAACTCAGGGGGGTGTCTTTTGAAGAAAGGCTGAGGGAAAAAGGCTAAAAAGGGGGAAAAAGGGTCAGAGGAGACATGATAACGACATACAAAATACTGCGGGGAATTGACAAGGTAGATAGTGACAGGTTGTTTCAAAAAGGGGGAAACAGAAACAAGGGGACACAATTGGGGAAGGGGAAACTCAGATGAGTCAAAGGGGGGTCAGGAAACATTTCTTCAGCCACAGAGTAGTCAGGAAGTGGAATGGACTAAAAGAATGATATAAAAGGAGGAGGAAACCCCACATAGTTTTAAGACAAGGTATGATAAAATCATGGAGCAGGGAGAAGAGACCCAGTAGCAGGCAAGGGGAAAGGCGGGGGGCCGGGGGAGTCTCGACCCCCCAACCACAATTAGGTGAGTACAATTGGGGGGGTAAAACCACACACACTACAACCCCGGTGGCCCGGTGGCTAAAGCTCTTGCTTCACGCACGGAGGGCCCGAGTTCAATTCCCCCGGGCGAAAACATTTCAAGTGTTTAACACACATACAACAGGCCTAGTGTCTAATCTACATTTTTTTCCAAAAGGAAAATTAAAAACCCACACACACACACACACACACACACACCTAACTGCTGCAGCATATGGGGGCCCGCAAACCTAAGAACAGCATTCCAACATCTCTATAAAGAATCATTCAGACCCTGGACACCGTGTACGTTAGGCCCATACTGGAGTATGCAGCACCAGTTTGGAACCCAAGGCCAAAATAAAAGGGGGAAATAAAAAAGTGCAGGGGGGTTTCAACAAGACTAGCCCCAAATTTAAGGGGATGTCCTGAGGAGGGGTTTAAAAAGGAACAACCTGACGAACTGGAGAACAAGGAAAGGAAAGATATGATAACGACATAAAATACTGAGAGGAATCGAAAAAAGGGGAAGAGACAGGATGTTCCAAAAGAGGGAAAAAAAAACAACAAGGGACACCCCATCTATCATCATTCTATCATGCAGGAGGACCCACATGTCTATGGGGCATCCAACAAAATAAGCAGACTTTTGGGGTGTCACCACCGCCCGCCCCCGTCTGGGTTAAAATATCCTTGGCAGGTTTAAAAAACCCCCACCAGATGTAGACCAAAAAAAAATTTTAAACTTTTTTATTGGATTATTGTCACACCCTGCGTCATTATGTAGGGAATTGCGATAAATTTCATGAATTCAGAGACAACTCATCAGTATTAAGATATGTCAAAAATTTTATCCACAGTGGAAAAAGCCCATTCTGGAAAAAAAACCCTGACTTTGCCCCCCGTAAATAAAGCATTTTTCATTTTGTGTGTGTGTGTGTGTGTGTGTGTAAAAAGTATTTTATTGATTACCATTTGTCCTATGCACATTGATTGAAAACTGGGCCTGAAAAAGGGGTGTGTGTGTGTATGTATATATGTGTGTTTGTGTAATTTGTTCATGATTGTAACTATATGGGTGTGATTATGATTCATTACCTTTGTAACTTGTCATGATTGAAAAACCGCCCCCCGGGCCCCCAACCTTTTAATTTGGGGCATGATTGTGAAGCTCTAGTTCATTACCTTTGTAACTTGTCATAATTGTAACCAGCTCCCCCAGCTCATTACCTTTGTAACTTGTCATGATTGTGACCAGCTCTAGTTCCCTTTGAAAATTGTCATGATTGTGCCCCGCTCTAGTTCATTACCTTTGTAACTTGTCATGATTGTAACCAGCTCTACCTGGAGCTCATTACCTTTTAACTTGTCATAATTGTGACCAGATCTAGTTCATTACCGCTGTAACTTTTTCCCTTTATAAAAACGGCCCAAATCAATGGACCAATTTTTTCCCCTGTAATCTTTTACCCCCGCCCACAGGATGGGTATGGGGGGCATAATAAAATTTTAAACTAACAGCTGGACGTTGGGGGCCCGATGAATCACAGGGACTTTTGGAAGTTTTTTTTGGTCATAGAGTTGGGGGTTGGAAAGTCGGGGGAATGATGTAGTGGGGGCAGAATCCAAAATAGCTTTACGAAGAGGTGTGATAAAGCTCATGGAGCAGGCAGAGTGTCCTAGTAGTTACCAGAAAAAGGGGGGGCCAGGAGCTGGGGCTCGACCCTGCAACCACAACTAGGTGAGTACTCACACACACACACACTCACACAACACACCACACCCCCCAAAAACTATAGACCATTTCACTTACGTGTATAGTATGCAAAGTCATGGAAAAAAAGAGGGGTGGTGGAGCACCTGGAACGGCACAGGATTATAAATGATAACCAGCACGGATTCAGGGAAAGGGAAAAATCCTGTGTCAAAAAACCTTCCCCTGGAGTTCTATAAAAAAGTAACAGGGGAAAAGACACGAGAGAGAAGGGTGGGTTGATTCATTTTTTGGGGACTGCAGGGGCCTTCAAAAAGCCCTCACATGAGATTAGTGCAGAAGCTGGAGGATCAGGCGGTATAACAGGAAGGGCACTACAATGGATCAGGGAATACCTGACAGGGAGGCAAAAACGGGTCATGGTACGTGATGAGTTATCACAGTGGGCGCCTGGGCGGGGGGGCCCCCGGGGGGTCACCCCGGCCCCCAGTTTTTCTTGGTATATGTGAATGCTGACGGACGGGATAAACTCAGAAGTGTCTCTGTTCGCAGATGATGTAAATTTTAAAGAAGATAAAAAAATCAGATGAGGATCGGCCCCCAAAGAGATCTGGACATGCTGGACAACTAATTTCCCGCAACGGGCCCCCAATTTAACCCCCCCCAAAAAGGGTCATGAAGATCGGGGAAGGGCAAAGAAGACTGCAGACAGAGTATAGGCTGGGGGGACAAAGACTGCAAACCTCACAAAAAAGGGAAAAACCGGGGGTTTAAAAAAAAGCACGTCCCCCGAAGCAATCAACAAGATAACTGCTGATACGCGCGACTAAACCTGAGAATGGGGTTCCCCCATATTAATAAGGAATCATTCAAGACACTGTACACCATGTACGTCAGACCCATAATAGGTTGGGGCCCCTTTGGAAAAACCCCTACCTGGTCAAAAAATTAGAAAGTCAAAGGTTTGCGACAAGGTTATTCCCCGAGCAAAAAGGGGAAAGTCCTACGACAAAAATTTTAAAGGGGAAAACGGGCCCGACAACACTGGAGGACAGGAGGGTTAGGGGGACATGATAACCATACAAAATATGGGAAAATTTACAGGGAAAAAGAGACGGATTTCCCCGAGGGGGAAAAAACAAGGGGCCTTTAAAGCTGAAGACTCAAATGAGTAAAAAGGGAAAGTTGGGGAAAAAATTTTTCAGCCATAGGTAGTCAGGAAGGGTTTAGCAAGGATGTGGGGGAGGCAGGAACCATACATAGCTTTAAGACGAGGTATGATAAAGCTCATGGAGCAGGAAAAAAAAGGGACCCAGTAGGGTCAGTGAAGAGGCGGGGCCAGGAGCTGAATCCCCCCCCCCTGCAACCCCTTAGGTAGTACACACACACACCCCCACACACACACACACACACACACACACACACAAAAAGCAGTAAGACAAAGAGGGGGTGGGTAGTTGGGGTTTCCGGGGACTGTAAGAAGGCGTTTGACACAGTTCCACAAAGAAATTAGTGCAGAAGCTGGGAAGGCAGGGATAACCGGGGAAGGCACTAAATGGATCAGGGAATACCTGTCAAAAGACAGCAGCGAGTCATGGTACGGGCGAGGTGTCAGGTGAGCGCCGGTGACGAGGGGGGGTTCCACAGGGCCCAGTCCTAGGACCGGTGCTGTTTCTGGTATTTGGGAACGACATGACGGAAGGAATGGGACTCCGAAGTGTCCCCGGCAGATGATGTAAGTTGATGAGAAGAATTCAATCGGACGAGGACCAGGCAGAACTAAAAAGGGATCTGGACAGGCTGCAAGCCTGGTCCAGCAATTGTTCCTGGAGTTCAACCCCACCATGTGCAAAGTCATAAGATTGGGGAAGGGTAAAGGAAGACCGCAGACGGAGTACAGTCTAGGGGCCGAGACTACAAACCTCAATCAAGGAAAAAGATCCATACATAGCTTTAAGGAGAGGTTTGATAAAGCTCATGGAGGAAGGTGATCCAGTAGCGGGTGAAGAGGCGGGCCAGGAGGACTGACCCCTGAAACCACAACTAGGTGAGTACACACACACAAACACATATATATCTATATATGTATATATATATATATATATATATATATATATATATATATATATATATATATATATATATATATATATATATATATTAATAGGGTCCACCTCTGGTACAAATTGGGGGCCCAGCCTCCGGAGAAGTGGATAAAAGGCTTCAAGGAAGAATATTTGGATTTTCCTGAAGCCATTTAATATTCCACTTCCTGCCACCCCATCTTTTTTTTTTTTTTTTTTTACCAATAGGTATATTTTATTACATAATATGGTACAAAAGATTTAAAGATACATTGTTGATATAAAGATAAATATACAGTACACGAGGTGTAAGAGATACATGTCTATCATATTGTTATATGTTTGTCACTGATTATAATGCGAAAATCTCATCCAGCCCTCCGAGCTGGAGGGGGCCCCAAAATACAGCATGCATTACCCCTCTGAACGGGTGCTGAGTCGCTGGAACAGAAAACTAGCTGCCCTGGGATCCCTAGTTACTCTGTTGAGCCTTTTGCCCAGCTTCTTGGGAACTTGGGTGCACTCTTTCCCCATGACCCAAAGGGGGCTTGGGCCCCTTGGGAAAAAAAACATAAGATGGGCAAGTTCTCCATATTTTCTCGACTTTGGGACTCCCGGGAAGGTGGCAGCGCCCCCCCCTTCCTCCCTGGTGATTGGAGAAGGCACCAATTTAGATGCACAATGTAGTCCCACACCACCTGCTTGCCGTCTGTCCAGGCTTGAAGGGTGATACCATCTGTACGCTTTGACTGCCATCAGATCTGCATAGTTGGGGTGGCTCCCTAACTGCTGGGCATCTGGCTGTTGTGAGGCTCCTCTTGATAATGTTATTAACCTCTTCATGTCTTGCAATCTTTCCCTCGGATTTACGACACACAAGACCATGGTACCCGAATCGGTCTGCTCTTCACTGTTACAAATACACCTGTGTTCGGCGAGAATAGGGGCGGCAAGTCGAAGGGCAACACCAATGCGGACGGTCTGTGAGTCAAGGCGTGTGCCAAGGCTGGAGTTGGAACATCAAAAGTCCCCTGCATGAGGAGCTCTCACTGCAAGGAGGCGGGCTCATCCTTCCTGACACACTCTGAAGCATATAAATATATATATATATATATATATATATATATATATATATATATATATATATATATATATATATATATATATATATTCACATATATATGCGCACACACATACACTCCCACAAACATACACAAGGGTATATATGCATTCGTACAATTCATACGTATACATTTCTCGGATCATCCAACGATGATAATTCATGTAGTATTGGTTTAGGTTAAACCACTCGTCCTGCTCCTTCCTGGCAGCTATCATGGTGGTGGTTTAGGTTGAGCCACTCGTCCTGCTCCTTCCTGGCAGCTATCATGGTTATGGTTTAGGTTGAGCCACTCGTCCTGCTCCTTCCTGGCAGCTATCATGGTTGTGGTTTAGGTTGGGCCCTCGTCCTGCTCCTTGCGCAGCTATCATGGTTATGGTTTAGGTTGAGCCACTCGTCCTGCTCCTTCCTGGCAGCTATCATGGTTGTGGTTTAGGTTGGGCCACTCGTCCTGCTCCTTCCTGGCAGCTATCATGGTTGTGGTTTAGGTTGGGCCACTCGTCCTGCTCCTTCCTGGCAGCTATCATGGTTGTGGTTTAGGTTGGGCCACTCGTCCTGCTCCTTCCTGGCAGCTATCATGGTTGGGGTTTTAGGTTGGGCCACTCGTCCTGCTCCTTCCTGGCAGCTATCATGGTTGTGGTTTAGGTTGGGCCACTCGTCCTGCTCCTTCCTGGCAGCTATCATGGTTGTGGTTTAGGTTGGGCCACTCGTCCTGCTCCTTCCTGGTAGCTATCATGGTTTGGTTTAGGTTGGGAGCCACTCGTCCTGCTCCCTTCCTCTGGCAGCTATCATGGTTGTGGTTTAGGTTGGGCCACTCGTCCGCTCCTTCCTGGCAGCTATCATGGTTGTGGTTTAGGTTGGGCCACTCGTCCTGCCCTTTCCTGGCAGCTATCATGGTTGTGGTTTAGGTTGGGCCCTCGTCCTGCTCCTTCCTGCAGCTATCATGGTTGTGGTTTAGGTTGGGCCACTCGTCCTGCTCCTTCCTGGTAGCTATCATGGTTGTGGTTTAGGTTGGGCCACTCGTCCTGCTCCTTCCTGGCAGCTATCATGGTTGTGGTTTAGGTTGGGCCACTCGTCCTGCTCCTTCCTGGCAGCTATCTCGGTTGTGGTTTAGGTTGGGCCACTCGTCCTGCTCCTTCCTGGCAGCTATCATGGTTGTGATTTAGGTTGGGCCACTCGTCCTGCTCCTTCCTGGCAGCTATCATGGTTGTGGTTTAGGTTGGGCCACTCGTCTGCTCTTCCTGGCAGCTATCATGGTTGTGGTTTAGGTTGGGCCCTCGTCCTGCTCCTTCCTGGTAGCTATCATGGTTGTGGTTTAGGTTGGGCCACTCGTCCTGCTCCTTCCTGGCAGCTATCATGGTTGTGGTTTAGGTTGGGCCACTTGTCCTGCTCCTTCCTGGCAGCTATCATGGTTGTGGTTTAGGTTGGGCCACTCGTCCTGCTCCTTCGTGGTAGCTATCATGGTTGTGGTTTAGGTTGAGCCACTCGTCCTGCTCCTTCCTGGGCAGCTATCATGGTTGTGGTTTAGGTTGGGCCACTCGTCCTGCTCCTTCCTGGCAGCTATCATGGTTGTGGTTTAAGTTGGGCCACTCATCCTGCTCCTTTCTGGCAGCTATCATGGTTGTGGTTTAGGTTGGGCCACTCGTCCTGCTCCTTCCTGGCAGCTATCATAGTTGTGGTTTAGGTTGAGCCACTCGTCCTGCTCCTTCCTGGCAGCTATCATTGTTGTGGTTTAGGTTGGGCCACTCGTCCTGCTCCTTCCTGGCAGCTATCATGGTTGTGGTTTAGGTTGAGCGCCACTCATCCTGCTCCTTCCTGGCAGCTATCATGGTTGTGGTTTAGGTTACATAAGAACATAAGAAAGAAGGAACACTGCAGCAGGCCTACTGGCCCATGCGAGGCAGGTCCAAATCTCCCACCGGCTTAAGCCAATGCCCCGACCCATCCAGGTCAGGTTACATTCACTTAAGGAAGGAGCACGGCATCTGACCTAGTAGGCACAAACTAGTCAGGTCCAACTCACACCCACCCGCACCCACTCATATATTTATCTAGCCTATTTTTAAAACTACACAACGATTTAGCCTCTATAACTGTACTCGGGAGTTTGTTCCACTCATCGACAACTCTATTACCAAACCAATGCTTTCCTATATCCTTCCTGAATCTAAATTTATCCAACTTAAAGCCATTGCTGCAGTCCTGTCAATACTAGATATTTTAGCACGCTATTTACATCACCTTTATTTATTCCTGTTTTCCATTTATACACCTCAATCATATCCCCCTAATTCTACGCCTTCTAGAGAGTGCAGATTCAGGGCCCTCAGTCTATCCTCATAGGAAGATTTCTGATACATGGAATCAACTTAGTCATCCTCCTTTGACGTTTTCCAGAGCATTTATATCCATTCTGTAATACGGTGACCAAAACTGTGCAGCATAATCTAGATGAGTCCTCACCAAGGATATATAGAGTTGAAGAACAACCTGAGGACTCCTATTATTTATGCTTCTTGATATAAGCCAAGGATTCTGTTCGCTTTATTGCGAACACTTATGCACTGCTGTCTTGGTTTTGATTACTGTAACAGAACTCTAAATCCTTTTGCAGTCAGTAGTATTAAGATCTACATTATTTAGTTTATATGTGACATGGTTATTGTCCCGTCAATATTTAGAACTTTGCATTTATCTATATTAAACGCATCTGCCACTTCTCCGACCACTGCATCAGTCTATTCAAATCTTCCTGGAGTGATCTAATGTCCTCATTTGAATGAATTGGACGGCCTATTTTGGTGTCATCGGCAAACTTGCTTATGTTGCTATTTATTCCCTCATCTATGTCGTTTATGTAGATTGTGAACAACAAGGGGCCCAATACTGACCCCTGTGGAACACCGCTTGTGACACTTCCCCTCTGATTTCTCCCCATTTATGCAAACTCTCTGTGCTTTTGTCAACCATTCCTCTATCCAGGAAAAATTTCTCCTCCTATTCCGTGTGCCTTAATTTTCCTCAATAGTCTCTGATGTGGGACTCTATCAAAAGCCTTACTGAAGTCCATATACACAATATCATATTCATTACTATGATCTACCTCCTCAAACACCTTAGTGAAAAAAGTTATTAAATTTGTAAGGCAGGAACGCCCTTTTGTAAAACCGTGCTGAGGTTTGTTGATTAATTTATGCTTTTCAAGATGGCTGCGAATTGCCTCGGCAATTATTGATTCCATAAATTTTCCCACTATGGAGGTTAGGCTTATTGGTCTATAGTTGAAGCTAAGGACCTGTCACCTGCTTTGAAAATAGGTATTACATTTGCCATTTTCCACTTATTTGGCACCATGCCAGTTTGCAGTGATATGTTGAAAGATTGCAACGGTTGCTAAGCTCCTCTTTACATTCCTTTAGAACCCTTGCATACAGTTCATCAGGGCCTGGGGTTTGTTGGTTTCAATTTATCTATTTGTCTAAGGACCATGTCATGACCCTAATCGTGCATAGTTTACTATCATCCTATTCTACATAATTAATTATTTCTGGAATATCGCTAGTATCTTCCTGTGTAAAACTGAGAGGAAGTAGGTTAAACATTCTACACATTTCCTTATCACTGTCGTGAGCTGACCTGAGTGACTTTTGAGTGGGCCTATCTTGTCCCTAATCTTACTTCTGTATACCTGAAAAATCCTTTTGGGTTAGTCTTCGATTCTCTCCAACTTTAACCTCATAGTCTCTTTTGCTTTTCTTATTCCCTTTTTATTTCTCTTTTTAACTGAATATATTGATTACCTAATTGCCCCTCTCCTCTTTTGATTCGCCTATATATGCCTCTCTTTTGACCAATGAGATGTTTTAATCTATTGTTCATCCATTTAGGATCATTTTTGTTTGATCTGATTTCCCTAATAGGAACATAAGCTGTCTGAGCAGCTAGAACTATTCTCTGGAAAACGTCAATTGGCAATCACCACCTACCTGACCCACTGTCAGGTCATTTCCAGTTCAGCCTACCCAGGTAATTTTCAGTCCTATGAAATCAGCCAGGGCGGAAGTCAGGGACAGAGACTTGATTTCCATTAGTAGGGTAATTCCATGATATATTAAAACTGAGTGATTTGTGATCACTTTCCCCAAGCTCATCATTAACCTCAAGATTATTAACTAGCGTTTCCTGCTGGCAAAAACCAAGTCTAGCAGGTTATTTCCTCTAGTTGGTTCGGTCACCAACTGTTTCAAAAACAATCCTGAATCGTATCAAGAAAGTCATTGACTCTAAATTTCCTGTCAAATTGCTCCAGTAAATTTGTCTAAAGTTGAAATCTCCCATTAGCACAACATTTTCATGTGTAGATGCCTTACAATTTCATCCCATAGAAGTTTACTGCCCCTATCAAGATTTGGGGCCTGTAAATCACACCCAAAATAAGTTTTACACGGCCCTCAAGAAGCTGTAACCAAAGAGATTCAGTGGCTGACGCTTCTAATTTTATATCTTGTCTAACACAACACTTTAAATTGTCTCTGACGTACATCCCTCCACCACCCTTCCTGTTGACCCTATCAGTGTGGAATAATTTATAGCCTTGTATGTGACATTCAGAAGGCAACTCTCTATCTTTCAGATTGAGCCAGGTCTCTATTATAGCAATAATATCTATGTTTCCTGCACTTGCAATTATCTTAGCTCATCTATCTTATTTCCTACACTCCTGCTATTAGTATAGTAAACCTTAAGGAGCTAGTCTCTTGTTTCCCCTCTGTCTCCCTTTGTTTGCTGTCCTGATCCATTTCCCTTATTTGTAACTTTATGATGAATGTCTTTTATACACTTACTGTTTTTCCAGCCTAGTGTTGCAAACTGACTGTTCCCCACACACACCCATACCTCTATCATCTATCAGTTTAAAATACTAGGCATGTCAGCAATGGCCCCCTCAATCGAGTTGGCAAGTGCTTCCACCCCTGTCCCAGAGAGATGTACTCCATCCCTTGCATACATATCATGTTTGCCATAAAAGTTGTCCCAGTTGTCAAAAAATGGTTGCAAGTTCCTTGCAGTATCTGTCTAGCCAGCAATTTGCCCAATTGCCCTAGACAACCATTCATTTCCACTCCCCCTTTTAGGCAAGATGCTACATATGATTGGGACCCCTCCCTTGGACTTAATTAGCTCTATAGCTGACCTGTACTTATCTAGCAACTCTTCTCTCCTACCCTTCCCAATATCATTTCCACCAGCACTGAGACAGGGTAATGGGGTTCCCCTTACCTGACATGATATTATCTAACCTGTTGACTATGTCTCCAACACCAGCTCCAGGGAAGCACACCCTCTCTCTCGCCCTCTTATTCCTATTACAGAAAGCACGGTCCATATATCTTACCTGGGGAGTCACTTACCACAAAATTTGCTTACCTCTATTAGCAGGGAAGTAGTACCTTTACCTTCACTGGCCTCTGGAGTACACTCATCCTGAAGAACAGAGAAGCGATTTCCTACCTTCAAATCTTCTCTCTTAACTTTCCTTATTTTGATGTTCCTGCCATTACTGGGAACCACTTGCCACTTGTAGCAGGTTTCTGGACTGCACCTCACTCCTAGTAGCCCTTTCCTCCTTCCCCCTTTACCCTCCTCGGGTAGTGGCAGACTGCACCTCACTACTGGTATCCCTTTTCCCCCCCCACCACTCCAGCCACTTCACTCTCACTTCCAACGCCATAGGGTGAACCTTCAGCCTCCTAAATTCCTCCTGGAGAAGCAGGAGCTCCCTCCTCAACACCCCAACCTCACGCTCGTCCTGCTCCTTCCTGGCAGCTATCATGGTTGTGGTTTAGGTTGGGCCACTCGTCCTGCTCCTTCCTGGCAGCTATCATGGTTGTGGTTTAGGTTGAGCCACTCGTCCTGCTCCTTCCTGGCAGCTATCATGGTTGTGGTTTAGGTTGGGCCACTCGTCCTGCTCCTTCCTGGCAGCTATCATGGTTGTGGTTTAGGTTGGGCCACTCGTCCCTGCTCTTCTGGCAGCTATCATAGTTGTGGTTTAGGTTGGGGCCACTCGTCCTGCTCCTCCTGGCAGCTATCATGGTTGTGGTTAGGTTGGGCCACTCGTCCTGCTCCTTCCTGGCAGCTATCATGATTGTGGTTTAGGTTGGGCCACTCGTCCTGCTCCTTCCTGGCAGTATCATGGTTGTGGTTTAGGTTGGGCCACTCGTCCTGCTCCTTCCTGGCAGCTATCATGGTTGTGGTTTAGGTTGGGCCTCGTCCTGCTCCTTCCTGGTAGCTATCATAGTTGTGGTTTAGGTTGGGCCACTCGTCCTGCTCCTTCCTGGTAGCTATCATGGTTGTGGTTTAGGTTGGGCCACTCGTCCTGCTCCTTCCTGGCAGCTATCTCGGTTGTTTGTTTAGGTTGGGCAATGTCCTGCTCCTTCCTGGTAGCTATCATGGTTGTGGTTTAGGTTGGTCACTCTCCTGCTCCTTCCTGGTAGCTATCATGGTTGTGGTTTAGGTTGAGTCACTCGTCCTGCTCCTTCCTGGTAGCTATCATGGTTGTGGTTTGGGTTGGGCCACTCGTCCTGCTCCTTCCTGGCAGCTATCATGGTTGTGGTTTAGGTTGGGCCCTCGTCCTGCTCCTTCCTGGCAGCTATCATAGTTGTGGTTTTAGGTTGGGCCACTGTCCTGCTCCTTCCTGGTAGCTA
>WNWK01046143.1:0-14435 GCA_009830355.1 Cherax destructor | reverse complement strand
TAAAAAAAATTTTTGGGGAAATTCACTACAAAAAAACGGAGAGTGAACCCCGGTTTGAAATCTGGTAAAGGGTTTTCCGAATTTGGGCGGAGGGCAGGTTTTGAAATCTTTTTTAAACGTGGTTTTAATTTTCAAATGAGAAACCCTTTTGTTTTGAAACCGTATATATAAATTTTTTTATATTCATTTAAAAAATGACCCTAATTTACAAGCTGGGAATATGTTAATTAATATAAAGAAAAAAAAATACGATATTTCTAAATAAAAAAAAAATAATCTAAATTTTTTCATTTTTTTTTATAATCTACAAAAAATAAACTGCATAATACACATAGTACTACACTGTTCAAAAAAGAATATTGAATAAAAGTTGAATATTTGCTCAATAACATAATATTATCATCAGAGTATTTATTTCAAATGGAATCTTGGACAAGATAATGTTTTTCCCTTTTAAACAAAAAAAAAAATTTCCCATAGTTACTGGACAAAAGTTTAAAAAACTCCCGTGGAAAGCTCAGTTTCTGTCATTTTCCCTGGTGGGAGAGAACGGGCTTTTTTTTTAGCCCCTTTTTTAAAAAAGTATGAAAATGATAACCTAAGTTATTTATCACGTAAATCCGTGATTTTGATTCCCCAAAAATTTTGGTGAAATGAACATTAAAAATTTCCCACGAACTTTTTTTTTTTTCAATTTTAAAATAAATTTTTAACAGAGTCCGGGTAAAAACCGGTGGTTTTCCCATTTAAAAACCCCAGGTAAGAAAAATATGAAGTTTTTTTAAACCCAAAAAGATTTACAAATGTTCGGGTCCCCAGGACTTAAACCCTCTACACAAATTTTCAGCCCCTGTTTAAAAATGCTTCTTTTTATGAAAATCTTGACTTTAACTTTTACCTTTTTTAAAATCTTTTTCTTTTTAAAACATGTTCCCTTTTCCCCTTGAAAATAGTTTTTTTTTTTTTTTTATAAGAAAATAAGCATCTTATGAAAAATTATCTTGCGTAAAAACGATCGTTTCGAAAAACCCTTTTTTTATGCAAATTTTCCCGGCCCCTTTTCTTTAATCACTTGTTAATTTTCCCTGGTCAACTATCAAAAAATTCTTAAAAAAAATGAAATAAAATTAAATGAAAATTTTTTCAGTTCCCCAAAGACAATGCGTTTTTTTTTTTCCATGAGATTTTTAAACATTCTCATTTGGGGGGGGAATCGGGGAACCCCTGCCCAAACCCCCCAATTATTTAAAAAAAAATCCCGACTTCCTTTTTGGCCTCGGGGGAAAAATTGGAAATTTTTGAATCTCAGGTGAATAAGGTGGGTAAGAAAAAGTTTATTCAGGTATACAAAAACCCCCAATTACAAAAATTATCTAAAATAGCAGCATATTTTAGAAAACCTGGGAAAAACCCCCAAAAGTCAGAAAAATTTTTTTTTTCCAAAAGGGGGTTTTTTTTAATACCTTAATATTAGACACTAGTAGAAAAAAAATTATTAAAAAAAAAATTTAAAAAAAGGAATAAGGAAAAAAGGGAAAAAATTTTTAAATGTACTTTATGTTATCAAAAAAAAAAAAAATCATTCTCCCCCCTTTTTCTGCCCCTTTTACATTCTTTAAATTTTTTTTTCCCCTCTTTTGGGAACTTTTTTATTTTTAAAAGGGGGCCCCGACATGGGGGGGGGTTTTCCCCTTTCCCCTTTTATTGCTGTACAAAAAAAGGTGTTTAAAACCGGGCCATTGCCTGGGGGTACAAAAAAGGGGTTTGCTCCCCCCTACCCCCAGCTGTTTTCCCCCCCCAAAACCCTGAAAAAAATTGGGCAAGTTTTTTTAAACCCCCTGTTTAGGGGGCAATTTTATAAATTTTTTTTCCCCAACTTGGTTTTTTTACTTTTTCTTAATATTAAATACTAATTTTTTAAATTTTTCCCCGGGTACATGTTTTTTGGGGGGTCCAGGATGAATCTTAAAATTTTTTTGTTCTGTTGATTTGCGTTTATCTTTCAGTTTTTTTGGTAAAGGCGAGTACCATAAAGGGAAAAGCGTAGTCAATATGACATTGTATAAGGGGAAGACAAGGGGGGGCCCCGGGCCCCAGTAAAGGGCTTTCTTGTCTGGAGAGGAACTTCAGTCTGGCATTCCTTTTTTTACTCCCGTTCCCCATCAATTCTCCCGACATGTTTTGGGGGGAAAAGGGGTTTTCCCCCCTATTTTACTGGGGGAAAAAAAGGTGATGGATTCCCCAAATTCCCGGACATTAAAAAATTTTTTTTCCCCCCATTTATATTTCGTGCCAAAAAAATGGCTTTGTTTTCCCGGTTTCGGGGGAAATTTTTATCTACTAACCATTTTCTGCAGGACTCAGTTCCAGTGTTAATACATTAGCTATATCTTGTGGGGCTTTACCAATTAACAGGCACTGTTTTTTTCCCATTTTTAAAGGGGTTTTCATTTTTACTGATGGACATTCATTTAAAAACAGGGAAATAAGGGACCCATAATACTCCGGGGGAACCCCCATGATAAAGGCCCGTGGGGTTTGATTCCCCCTTTTTTGATTTTGACAAAATTTTTTTTCCCCCTTTTTTAAGATAGGACTTAAAAAAGCCCCGGGGAAACCCCTGCCGATAACTTTGGGGAAATTTTTCCCTAATACATTATGGTTTTGGGGCCAAGGGCCTTTTTAATTAAAATTTCCATTCCCCGGGGGTTTTTCCCCCTTTTTTAAAAATTTTTTTTTCTGTAATCCATCAGGGTTTGGGGGAAAATTTTGCCCCAAAATGTTGAGGGGAAAAAATTTTTATTAATCTGGGCACTTCGGCGAGGATTCCTCGGGGGCAATATCCCCAAACCAAAAAAAAATTTTCCTAAATCTAATCTAAAACCCTTTTTTTTTTACTGGGGGCCCCAGTGTTAAATGTTTCTCTGAAATCCATTTAGATATCTTCCCTGATCTAATAAAAAAAATATTCTTTGGGATCGTCTTTTTAAAAAATTTTTTGAGTCCCCTACAAAAAGACAGTTACGAAATTTTGACTCCCCTTCTTGGGGGGGAAATAATTTACTATAATTGGACATAACTGACTGATAGGAGGGGGCTTTTCAATAAATGGAATGGGTCAGAAGGGGAAAAAGTGGAAGGGGAAAACCCCGGGGGTCATTTGGGGGGCCCCTTTTTAAACCCCTTCAAAAATTTCCCTTTTTAAAAATGGTTTAAAATGAAAAAGTTAAAAGTCATAAAAAGGGCTGAAAAAAAATAAAAAAGGAGGGAAGTGAGGGCCAAAACCCTAGTACCAAGTTAATATTTCCCCAAAGTTTTTCCATTTGAAAACCCGGGGTTTTTAACGGAAAAGATTCAAAAAATATTTCCCTTAACCCTTTTTTTCCCCTTAAAACGGAAAGATGGACAAAAAGGCTTGAATCTTTAAAATTAAAGGCAACAATCTAAGGCTTTAATTGGGAAAATTGGGAAAAAATTTTTTCCAAAACATTCCATCGGTGGAAAAATGTTGGACTTCCCGTCGGGGGGCCCGGGTTTAAACCTCCCCCCCCAATCGGGGGGGGTTTTGTGGGCTGGTGTGGGTCGCATCCGGGGGCAAAACTGACAATTTTTCCAAAAAAACTTTCATAAAAAAGGGCTTTCTATAAAAAAATATTCATTGATGTCTGGGGGCCCCCCTATCCCTTGGGGTGTATTTGGGGGGCCTCAGCCCATATCCAAAAATAAAGTTTTTCCCGTGTGCAGGTCCCCACCCCCCCTGGTCCCCCCTCCCCCCATTAACACATACGTGTGAAAATTTGCACCTTTTGTTTGGCCCCCCAACCCCCCTTTTACTTTTGGTCCCTTTTCCCTTCCCCAGACCCCCCTTTTTTTTTCCCCCCCCCTTTTTTTAATTTTTTTTTTTTCAATTAACCCTTTTTTTTGAAATTTTTAAAGGGCCTATGGTGCCCCCAAAAACAAAATTTTTTTTAAAACTCCATCCCCCCTTGGGGTAAAGTTTTTTCCCCCCTATCTCATTGGTTTAAAGGGGTTTTACCTCGTTTTTTTCCCAATTTTTTTTAGCCCCCCCTCCATCCCCCCGGATCAAGATTTTTCCCCATCCCCTTTGGATCAAGCTTTTCCCCTTTTTTCTAATTTCAAAATTTCCATTTTTTTTAAATTTCCCCTGAAAAAATTTTTCCCCGGGTTGTCACTTTTCCCTTTTTCGATTTTTGGGGGGGTTTTTCCCCTTTCAGATCAAAAACCTCCATCTCCCTTTTATGTCGTGTCTTGGTTGTGTGTTTCATGATATGTCTTAGTTGGTTTTAAAAAATTTTTTGGGGGACATGATATGTTATATTTGGGGTTTTGATCGTGACATGGTATTTTTGTACTTATATCTTATTTTGTGTATATATCTTAGGGATTTTTAATATATCTTAGATTTTAGTTGTCTCATGTTGTGTATTAGTTTGTGAAAAATTCGGGTTATAGTGTTTGTGTTATAGCTTGTATGTATTTCGTGTCTTAGATTTTGAATATATGTCTTGCACAGGTTTATGTCTCATGTCTTAGTTGTAGGTGTATGTCTTAGATTTGGTGGTCATGTTATGGATCTAGTTGGTGGTGTGTGTGTGTGTGTGTTAGTTTTGGTAATGTCATGTCTTGCAGTTTTGAAAGTTCTCCAATCCGTATGCTTTTTAAAATCATTTTCAGGTTCATTTCTGATGTTCAGTCCCCAGACAACAGCTGAACTATGACCATGTCTGCATGCTTGTAGGCACTGGGGGTGATTCACAAGTGGGCAGCTGATTAGATATTTGCATTTACCATACAGGTGTACAAGTGCACCCAATAAAGTTGTCAATGGGCCATCTCTTGTTGAATGTAGATTCAAACAAGGGGAATAAGTGCAGTTCCTTGGATCAGGGCATCTTCCCTCACTAAGATCTGAGGCAAAATCACATGTGTAATATATTCTACACACCGTATTAAGGAGATGACTGTTTCAGCACCATTATTGTTCTCAAGAATATAATATACAAAACAATTGGGATTTGAGTTCAGTATATATAGTCCTAACTTTTGCAGAAATTAGAATCTCCTTCCTATCTAATACAATGATCAACAATGACAAAATGTCATTATCTATTTTTCCACATTACTAAACAAACAAAATGGCGAGGAAAGGCGACAAAGACCTTTATCCCTGAAGTTCAAGATTTATGGCACCTGATTCTTTTAATTATTGTTCTACGAAAAAAAACAGTTTCATTTTTTATCTGGTCACTGCTGACCTCAAAGCAAAGTTCTATTTCCTGCTCACTCTCCTATCAGCTTTACAAATCAATTCTGATTATACGGAAGGCAGCAAACCCTATCTCTGTGGTTGATAATGGACAGCCCCGCTTATTACCTCGAAGGCACGAGCATAGATTGTCCCTTAGGGTGACACAAGCCTTTGTTAAGAAAGATTAAAAGTAATTATTTGTTATACAAACGTGCCACTGGCTTCGTGGTCTCTAAAAAAGGAATTGTGATCATACAAAATAATGCCTATTTTCAGAGATCAGTACTTACACGAAAATTTCTTTCATCAGACTCACCTAAACAGATTGGTATTCTTTGAGTGGTGTCTAGGTCCTTGATAACCTAGATCATGTCTAGGCTGCTCTTAAAATGGTTCCTGACAGAGATAGCTAGAATGAATAACCCGTTTGACTTGGTTTGACAAACAAAGAAACCCTAGAAGACTCTCCAGTTATATTACTCTCCTTTTATATAACATAAAGACTTTTTAGAGGAGCTTGATGTAAATGATGAAGAACAATACCTTTAATTTTACTACTTAAAGTCTCAAAATGTCACTGTGCATATTGCGGATGGGTTAGAAACTACTAGTATTATTATTAATCTCGAAGAAAATTATGAAAAATGACTGGTAATCCGGCATATTCCTAAAATATTTGGCAAGCTGGACAGAGAACCAGTATTTTTCTTTCCGACAAGAATAAAAACTCTGATTTGCAAAACAAACTTTTATTTTAAATATCTCACACTATCAAGAGCGTCAAAATCTTTCATTCAAATAAAATCAACAAAAAGAATAAAATGTCAAATGAGAACATGAGTTGAAGATAGGTAATTACTGATGCATCAAAGAATAGATTGCCACTGCAGCAAACACTATATGCACATGTATTTGTTTGAATTTAAACTTCTGTAGCTTTGTCATGGAAAACACTGAAAAAATCTGCAAAGTTTCTCACAAATTGTGCTACAAACAAATATTAGGAGAAAGAACCATTTGGAATAAACAAGAGTTTGGATTTTCAACAAATGAATTCATAGAATAATAAGAAACAACTATATAAATTATTTTATGAATAAAAATACATAATATGAAGGTCATCAAGAGAAACGATTCTCAAATGAAAAACTTGACTAGCATAAAGTATGTCCTGTACCCTGATAAACATATCAACATATACTGCTAATGGGATATCGTTTGATAGATGTAGAAAAATAGTGAACAGTTATAAGATTTAATAAAAATTATATAATTAGAATATAATTTGATGAACATAAGATTTTAACCGGGATATGGAAAGGGAATTTCTCAAGCAACAAATTTATTAGAATTTTCAGTAAAGCATTTGATAAGTGGCGAACCCTGATAATTGATAGAGTTTATTTAACATCAGAAGAGCTTTTACAGAATTTACAAACCTTGAGTCAGATGAAAAGCAGCAACAGACAGATTTAGATGTATTAGTTTTATGTATGATTAAAAAAAAATTGCAAATAGGAAGATACCTAAGAATTACAGTTCTGTTTGAAGAAATTAATATTTTGGTTGGAAATCTATCAAATACTGGTCATTAGAAAGTGCTGTCTTAATCCTGGGGGAAATAATAATAATATTGAAATCAATAAATTAAACGTTGCCCTTACGTGGCTGACCACTAAAGCTCTGGCTTCACGGCAAGGGTCTGCGTTCGATTCCCAGCGCGGTAGAAACATTGGGCGTGTTTCTTTACACCGGAAGTCTATGTTCACCATCAGTAAAAAAGGGTACCTGGGAGTTTGTCGACTGGTGTGGGTCATCCTGGGACAAGGACCCTAATTTACCCGAAATACTCTGCATAACAAGGGACTTTCTATATGGTAGTATGTCATTGATGTCAGCTAGGCCTGTATACCTTGCACATGTACTTGTAGTAAATAAGGAATATTATTATTATTATTATTATTAATATTGTGTGTGTGTGTGTGTATTGTGTATTATTATTATTGTGTGTATTATTAGACATTATGATCTTCACTGACCCGGAAGTTTCTGATAACAAAGTGCACGTTCCTTTATCCCTTGTATGAATTTTCCAAACTGAATCCATTATTTCGAGCCTTGTTTGGTTAGATATACCTTTGTACCATATCATATCAACTTTTCTAGATTATTTCGTTCATACACGAAAAGGTTTAATCAGATCGAATTCAAATTTTCAACACCGGTGTACAGTTGTCATGTGCAAGTGCCATGTTACCAAAGCACACAGAACATTCCAGCCTCCTGGAATGGCTCCCACTGCATCAAACCTTCCCACTCAACATGACTTCAAATATCGTAAAAAGTACACTCCTTATTCAGTAGGTGAGTGTGATAATTTTTATTCCCAATAAATCATGTTAAATGTATTTTTGTCAATCTTCTCACTGGTTTTAATATTTAATACTGATATCTTTTTATGACAAAGAATAGTACTAAATTAGGTTGTTTTTAGCTGGAAATTGTTTATAGTTCTAGAATTAGTTTATAAAACTAGAATCATTAGAGATCCGAGAGATAATTATAGAACCACATATTCCAGTTTATTAACTGGGAAAGCAGTAGTCAAAACAGTAGCAGTAACAGTAGCTGGGAAGCAATGTAGTCAGAACATTAGCGAAAACGGTAGCTTGTTGAAGAAACGATAGTCAAAACAGTAGCAGTAACAGTAGCTGAGGAAGAAGCGGTAGTCAGAACAGTAGCAATAAACATAGTGACAACTGGTTGAAAAGCAGTAGTCAAAGCAGTAGCAGTAACATGGTAGCTGGGAGAGAAGCAGTAGTCAGAACAGTAGCTGGGAGAGAAGCAGTAGTCAGAACAGTAGCAGTAACAGTAGCCAATAGAGAAGTAGTAGACAGAACAATAGCAGTAACAGTAGAAAATGGAGAAGTAGTAGTTAGATCAGTAGCAGTAACAGTAGCTGGGTTAAAAGCAGTAGTCAGAACATAGCAGTAACAGTAGCTGGGTTTGAAACAGTAGTCAGAACAGTAGCAGTAACAGTAGCTGGGTGAGAAGCAGTAGTCAGAACAGTAGCAGTAGCAGTAGCTGGGTTAGAAACAGTAGTCAGAACAGTAGCAGTAACAGTAGCTGGGTGAGAAGCAGTAGTCAGAATAGTAGCAGTAACAGTAGCTGGGTGAGAAGCAGTAGTCAGAACAGTAGCAGTAGCAGTAGCTGGGTTAGAAACAGTAGTCAGAACAGTAGCAGTAACAGTAGCTGGGTGAGAAGCAGTAGTCAGAATAGTAGCAGTAACAGTAGCTGGGTGAGAAGCAGTAGTCAGAACAGTAGCAGTAGCAGTAGCTGGGTGAGAAGCAGTACTCAGAACAGTAGCAGTAACAGTAGCCAATAGAGAAGTAGTAGTCAGAACAATAGCAGTAACAGTAGCTGGGTGAGAAACAGTAGTCAGAACAGTAGCTGGAACAGTAGCAGTAACAGTAGCTGGGTGAGAAGCAGTAGTCACAACAGTAGCAGTAACAGTAGCTGGTTGAGAAGCAGTAGTCAGAACAGTAGCAGAAACAGAATCGTGTTGAGAAGCAGTAGTCAGAACAGTAGCAGTAACAGTAACTTAGAGACAAACAGTAGTCAAAACAGTAACAGTAGCTAAGAGAGAAACAGTAGCAGTAACAGTAGCTGGGTGAGAAGCAGTAGTCAGAGCAGTATCAGTAACAGTAGCTAAGAGAGAAGCAGTAGTCAGAACAGTAGCAGTAACAGTATTTGGGTGAGAAGCAGTAGTCAGAACAGTAGCAGTAGCAGCAGTAGCTGGGAGGCAGTAGTAGTCAGAACAGTAGATGGGAGAGAAGTAGTAATCAAACAGTAGCATTAACAGTAGCTGGAAGAGAAGCAGTAGTCAGAACAGTAGCTAAAAGAGAAGCACTAGTCAGAACAGTAGCAGTAACAGTAATGGAGAGAATCAGTAGTGGAACAATAGCAGTATCAGTGACTGGGTGAGAAGCAGTAGTCAGCGCAGTATCAGTAACAGTAGCTAAGAGAGAAGCAGTAGTCAGAACAGTAGCATTAACAGTAGCTAAGAGAGAAGCAGTAGTCAGAACAGTAGCAGTAACAGTAGCTAAGAGAGAATCAGTAGTCAGAACAATAGCAGTAACAGTAGCTGGGTGAGAAGCAGTAGTCAGAGCAGTATCTGTAACAGTAGCTAAGAGAGAAGCAGTAGTCAGAACAGTAGCAGTAACAGTAGCTAAGAGAGAAGCAGAAGTCAGAACAGTAGCAGTAACAGTATCTGGGTGAGAAGCAGTAGTTAGAACAGTAGCAGGAACAGTAGCTGGGAGAGGAGTAGTAGTCAGAACAGTAGCTGGGAGAGAAGCAGTAGTCAGAACAGTAGCAGTAACAGTAGCTGGAAGAGAAGCAGTAGTCAGAACAGTAGCAATAACAGTAGCTAGGTGAGAAGCAGTAGTCAGAACAGTAGCAGTAATAGTAGCTGGAAGAGAAGCAGTAGTCAGAACAGTAGCAGTAACAGTAGCTGGAAGAGAAGCAGTAGTAGGACTTAGTAGCAATAAGCGGTAGCTGGGTAGAAGCAGTAGTGGAACAGTAGCAATAACAGCGGTGCGCTAGGTGAGAAGCAGTGATAGTCAGAACAGTAGCAATAACAGTAGCTGGGTAGGAAGAAGTAGTCAGAACAGTAGCAGTAGCGTAGCTGGAGAAAGCATTAATTGGAGACAGTAGCAGTAACAGTAGCTGGGTGAGGAAGCAGTAGCAGTAACAGTAGCTATGTGAGAAGCAGTAGTCAGGTGGTAACTGATAAGAGTAGCTGAAGCAGTGGTCAGAACAGTAGTAACGGTAGCTGGGATGAAAAGCAATAGCATTAACAGTAGCTGGAAGAGAGAAGTAGTCAGAACAGTAGCAGTAGCTGGAAGCAGTAGTGGAACAGTACTTGGTAACAGTAGCTGGAAGAGAAGAAGTAGTCAGAACAGTAGCAGTAGCTGGAAGAGAAGCAGTAGTCAGAACAGTAGCAATAACAGTAGCTGGAAGAGAAGCAGTAGTCAGAACAGTAGCAGTAATAGTAGCTGGAAGAGAAGCAGTAGTCAGAACAGTAGTAGTAACAGTAGCTGGGTGAGAAGCAGTAGTCAGAACAGTAGCAGTAACAGTAGCTAGGTGAGAAACGTGAGTCAGAACAGTGTAGTAACAGTAGTGGGTGAAGCAGTAGTCAGAACATTGCCAGTAACAGTAGCTGGAGGAAGAAGCAGTAGTCAGAACAGTAGCGGTAACAGTAACTGGAAGAGAAGCAGTAGTCAGAACAGTAGCAGTAACAGTAGCTGGAAGAGAGAAGCAGTTGTCACAACAGAAGCAGTAACCAGTAGCTGGAAGAGAAGCAGTAGTCAGAACAGTAGCAGTAACAGTAGCTGGAAGAGAAGCAGTTGTCACAGCAAGCAGTAACAGTAGCTGGAAGGAAGCAGTAAAGTCAGAACAGTGAACAGTAACAGTGGCTGGAAGAAGCAGTTGTACAGCAGAAGCAGTAACAGTGGCTGGAGAGAAGCAGTGAGTCAGAACAGTAGCAGTAACAGTAGCTGGAAGAGAAGCAGTTGTCACAACAAGCAGTAACAGTAGCTGGAAGAGAAGCAGTAGTCACAACAGAAGCAGTAACAGTAGCTGGAAGAGAGACAGTTGTCACAACAGTAGCAGTAACAGTAGCTGGAAGAGAAGCAGTTGTCACGAACAGAAACAGTGTGGTAGCTGGAAGAGAAGCAGTTGTCTGGCAGTAGCAGTAACAGTAGCTGGAAGAGAAGCAGTTGTCACAACAGAAGCAGTAACAGTAGCTGGAAAGAAACTGATAGTCAGAACAGTAGCAATAACTTGAGTAGCTGGAAAGGCTTGAAGTAGAGTCCAGGAACAGTAGCAGTAACAGTAGCTGGAAGAAACAGTTGTCACAGCAGAAGCAGTAACAGTAGCTGGAAGGGAAGCAGTAGTCAGAACAGTAGCGGTAACAGTATGGAAGAGAAGCAGTTGTCACAACAAGAGAAGCAGTAACAGTAGCTGGAAGAGAAGCAGTAGTCACAACAGAAACTGATAACAGTAGCTGGAAGAGAAGCAGTTGTCTAGCAGTAGCAGTAAGAGTAGCTGGAGAGAAGCAGTTGTCACAACAGAAGCAGTAACAGTAGCTGGAAGAGAAAAGCAGTTGTCACAACAGTACTTAGTAACAGTAGCTGGAAGAAGCAGTTATGCAACAGGAAGCGGTAACAGTAGCTGGAAGAGAAGCAGTTGTCACACAGCAATGCATTAATTAGTAAGCTGGAAGAGAAGCAGTTGTCACAACAGAAGCAGTAACAGTAGCTGGAAGAAGGAAGCATTAGTCAGAACAGTAGCAGTAACAGTAGCTGGAAGAAGCAGTTGTCAGAACAGTTGCAGTAACGAGATAAGCTGGAAAGCGGATTGTCTTCAACAGAAGCAGTAACAGTAGCTGGAAGAGAAGCAGTTGTCAGAGCAGTAGCAGTAACGGTAGCTGGAAAGAAGCAGTTGTCAGAACGAGTACTTGAGTAACGGTAGCTGGAGAAAACCAGTTGTCACAACAGAAGCAGTAACAGTAGCTGGAAGAAGCTGATAGTCGGGAACAGTAGCAGTAACAGGTAGCTGGAAGAGGAAGCAGTTGTCACAACAGAAGCAGTAACAGTAGCTGGAGAGAAGCAGATGTCACAACAGAAGCAGTAACAGTAGCTGGAAGAGAAGCAGTAGTCAGAACAGTAGCAGTAACAGTAGCTGGAAGAGAAGCAGTTGTCACAACAGAAGCAGTAACAGTAGCGGAAGCAGTAGTCAGAACAGAAACAGTAGTAGCTGGAAGAGAAGCAGTAGTCAGAACAGTAGCAGTAACAGTAGCTGGAAGGGCAGTTGTCAGAACAGTAAGCAGTGAACAGTAGCTGGAAGAAGCAGTAGTGCAACAGAAGCAGTAACAGTAGCTGGAAGAGAAGCAGTTGTCACAACAGAAGCAGTAACAGTAGCTGGAAGAGAAGCAGTTGTCACAACAGAAGCAGTAACAGTAGCTGGAAGAGAAGCAGTGGTGGAACAGTTAGCAGTAACGAGGTAGCTGGAAGAGAAGCAGTTGTCAGAACAGTAGCAGTAACAGTGGCTACTGGAAGAGAAGCAGTTGTCAGAACGGATAGCAGTAACGGTAGCTGGAAGAGAAGCAGTTGTCAGAACAGTAGCAGTAACGGTAGCTGGAAGAGAGCAGTTGTCAGAACAGTAGCAGTAACTTTGTAGTTTTTTTCTTCTTTTCTTCTGCTGCTTCTCTTTTACTATTCTTTTGTTGTTTTTGTCTGCTTCTTTTCTTCTTGATTATGCACTATTTTCCTTATTTTGGTTTTTCGTTTCGTTTTAATTCTTGTATATTGTTTTCTTTTCTTATTTCTTATTTTTCTTCATCGTCATCTCCTCTTTTCTTCTTATTCTCTTCTTTCTACACTTTTTTCTTTTCTTTCCTCTCGTTTCCTTTTTTCCTTACATTTTCCTTTCTTATTTTATACTTCTGTTTCTATTTATTTTCTGTCTTCCTTTTTCTCTCTTTTTCTTCCTTCCATCTTTCTTTATTCTATTTTCATTTTTATTTCTTTTGTTTTTATTTCATTTTTATTTTTAATTTTTTTTAGTTTTTTTTCTTTTTAATATTTTTTTTCTTTTTGTTTTTTCTTCTTTCCCTCTTTCTTTTTCTTTTTTAAATTTTTTCTGTATTTTTATTTTCTTCTTGTTCTTTCCTTCCTTCCCTTTTTTGTCTTTTCCCACATTTTTTTTTCTCATTTCTTCCTTCTTTTTTTTTTATTTGTTTTATTGTTATTACTATTATTATCATAATTATTTTTATCATTATTATTATTTTTTTTTTTTTTTATTATTATTTTTTTATTATTATTTTATTATTATTATTATTTTATTAATTTTTATTAATTTTTATTATTTTATTATTGTTATTATTATTATTTTTTATTATTATTATTTTTTTATTATTATTATTATTATTATTATTATTGTTATTATTATTATTTTTTTTTTTATTGTTATTATTTTAATTTTTTGATGATGATGATGGCGGCTAACTTTGTGTCTTGTTTACAGGTGAGTGTAGGCGAGGTTTCTGGTGATTTGCGCGGGCCGTAAGTAATGGAAACCTTCTGGTGATGGTGATTGTGTTGGTGATGGCGGTGGTGATTGTGATGGTTTTGGGTTTGGGGGATTGTGTTGGTGATGGTGATTGTATTGGTGGTGGTGATTTTTTTTGGGGATGGTAGTAGATGGTAGTAGTTGGGGGGGTGATGGTGATTTTTAAAAGGTGGTGCCGGATGAAAAGGGGGTGATTGCTCACCTACTTGTGGTTGCAGGGGTCGAGTCAAGGCTCCTGGTGTGTTTTTATCGCGGTGGAACCGTTGTGAAGGGGGCGGGAACCCGGGTGGTGTGGACAACGGGGTGGGTGTGCACCACGAGGGTGGTGTGAACCACGGAGGGATGGACCATAAGGATTTCCATGGACCACGAGGGGGGCATGGACCACGGGTGTGGCATGGACCACGAGGGTGGCATGGTCGACCATCGGTGCTATGGACCACGGGGGGGGCATGGACCACGGGGTGGCATGGACCACGGGGGGGCATGGACCACGGGGGTGGCATGGACCACGGGGTGGCATGGACCACGGGGTTTCCGGGGGCATCACAGCAGGTAACCGGGGGCATTACAGGGCACACTAATGGTCAGCAATGACTGACAACCCTTCCCCCTTTTTTCAGTGTCCTCCTGCCCCATCCACCCCCCTGGAGATCACAGGGCTCCTCCTGCCCCACCTCCACCCACCTGGGGGGTCACGAGACTCCTCCTGCCCCCCTCCACCCCCCCTGGAGATCACGAGACTCACCCCGCCCACCTCCACCCACCTGGAGATCACGAGACTCCCCCCCTGCCCACCTCCACCCACCTGGAGACCCGAGACTCCTCCTGCCCACCTCCCCCCCACCTGGAGATCAGAGACTCCTGCCCCTCCACCCACCTGGAATCACGAGACTCCTGCCCACCTCCACCCACCCCGGGTCCGAGACTCCTGCCCACCTCCACCCACCTGGAATCACTGAACCCGTCCTCCTGCCCACCCTTACCCCCCTGGAGATTCAGTGTCCTCCTGCCCCCCCCCCCACCTGGAGGT
>WNWK01046142.1:0-14435 GCA_009830355.1 Cherax destructor | reverse complement strand
GCAGCAGCAGCAATGATACGACCCAGAAGAAGTCAGCAATGATACGACTCAGAAGAAGGCAGCAATGATACGACCCAGAAGAAGGCAGCAATGATACGACCCAGAAGAAGGCAGCAATGATACGACCCAGAAGAAGGCAGCAATGATACGACCCAGAAGAAGGCAGCAATGATACGACCCAGAAGGCAGCAGCAGCAATGATACGACCCAGAAGAAGTCAGCAATGATACGACTCAGAAGAAGGCAGCAATGATACGACCCAGAAGAAGGCAGCAATGATACGACCCAGAAAAAGGCAGCAATGATACGACCCATAAGAAGACAGCATTGATACGACCCAGAAGAAGGCAGCAATGATACGACCCAGAAGAATGCAGCAGTGATATGACCCAGAAGAAGGAAGTAATGATACGACCCAGAAGCAGGAAGCAATGATATAACCCAGAAGAAGGCAGCACTGATACGACCCATAAGAAGGCAGCAATGATACGACCCAGAAGAAGGCAGCAATGATACGACCCAGAAGAATGCAGAAATGATACGATCCAAAAGAAGGCAGCAATAGTACGATCCGTAAAAAGGCAGCAATGATACGACCCAGAAGAAGGCAGCAACTATACGACCCAGAAGAAGGCAGCAATGGTTCGACCCAGAAGAAGGCAGCAATGATACGACCCAGAAGAAGGCAGCAGTGATACGACCCAGAAGAAGGCAGCAATGGTACGATCCAGAAGAAGGCAGCAATGATACGATCCAGAAGAAGGTAGCAGTGATACGACCCAGAGGAAAGCAGAAATGGTACGACCCAGAAGAAGGCAGCAATGATACGACCCAGAAGAAGGCAGCAATGATACGACCCTGAAGAAGGCAGCAATGATACGACCCTGAAGAAGGCAGCAATAGTACAACCAAGAAGAAGGCAGCAATGATACGACTCAGAAAAAGGTAGCAGTGATACGACCCAGAAGAAGGCAGCAATGGTACGACCCAGAAGGCAGAAATGACGCGAACCAGAAGGCAGCAATGATACGACCTAAAGGAGCGGCAGCAATGATACGACCCAGAAGAAGGCAGCGGTGATACGTCCCAGAAGAAAACAGCAATTGTACGACCCAGAAGAAGGCAGCAATGATACGACCCGGTAGAAGGCAGCAATGATACGTCCCAGAAGAAGGCAGCAATAATACGACCTAGAAGAAGGCAGCAATGATACGGCTCAGAGGAAGGCACCAATGGTACGACCCAGAAGAAGGCAGCAATGATACGACCCAGAAGAAGGCAACAATGATACAACCCAGAAGAAAACAGCAATAATACTACCCAGAAGAAGGCAGCAATGATACGACACAGAAGAAGGCAGCAATGATACGACCCAGAAGAAGGCAGCAATGGTACGACCCAGAAGAAGGCAGCAATGATACGACCCAGAAGAAGGCAGCAATGGTACGACCCAGAAGAAAGCAGCAATGATACGACCCAGAAAAAGGCAGCAATAGTACTACCCAGAAGAAGGCAGCAATGATACGACTAAGAAGAAGGCAGCAATGATAAGGCCCAGATGAAGGCAGCAATGGTACGAACCAGAAGAAGGCAGCAATGATACGACCCAGTAGAGGGCAGCAATGATACGACCCAGAAGAATGCAGCAATGATACGACCTAGAAGAAGGCAGCAATGATGCGACCCAGAAGAAGGCACCAATGGTACGACCCAGAAGAAGACAGCAATGGTACGACACAGAAGAAGGCAGGAATGATACGACCCAGAAGGCAGCGGTGAAACGACCCAGAATAAGGCAGCAATTGTACTACCCAGAAGAAGGCAGCAGTGATACGACCCAGATGAAGGAAGCAATGGTACGACCCAGAGGAATGCAGCAATGATACGACCTGGTAGAGGGCAGCAATGATACGAACCAGAAGAAGGCAGCAATGATACGACCCAGAAGAAGGCAGCAATGATACGACCCAGAAGAAGGCAGCGGTGAAACGACCCAGAAGAAGGCAGCAATGGTACGACCCCGATGAAGGCAGCAATGATACGACCCAGAAAAAGGCAGCAATGGTACTGCTCAGAAGAAAGCAGCAATGATGCAACCCAGAATGCAGCAATGATACGACCCAGAAGAAGGCCGCATTGATACGACCCAGAAGAAGGCAGCAATGATACAACCCAGAAGAAGGCAGCAATGATACGACCAAGAAAAAGGCAGCAATGATACGACCCAGAAGAAGGCAGCAATGATACGACCCAGAAGAAGGCAGCGGTGATACGACCCAGAAGAAGGCAGCAATGGTACGACCCCGAAGAAGGCAGCAATGATACGACCCAGAAAAAGGCAGCAATGGTACTGCCAGAAGAAAGCAGAAATGATGCGACCCAGAAGGCAGCAATAATACGACCCAGATAAAGGCAGCAATAGTACGACTCAGAAGAAGGCAGCAGTGATTCGACCCGGTAGAGGGCAGCAATGATGCGACCTAGAAGAAGGCAGCAATGATACGACCCAGAAGAAGGCAACAATGATACTAACCATAAGAAGGCAGCAATGATACGACTCAGAAGAAGGCCCCCATGGTACGACCCAGAAGAAGACCGCATTGATACGACCCAGAAGAAGGCAGCAATGATACAACCCAGAAGAAGGCAGCAATGATACGACCCAGAAGAAGGCAGCAATGATACGACCAAGAAAAAGGCAGCAATGATACGACCCAGAAGGCAGAAATGATACGACCCAGATGAAGGCAGCAATGGTACGACCCAGAAGAAAGCAGCAATAATACGACCAAGAAAAAGGCAGCAATGATACGACCCAGATGAAGGCAGCAATGATGCGACGCACAAGAAGGCAGCAGTGATACGACCCAGAAGGCAGCAATGATTCGACCCGGTAGAGGGCAGCAATGATACGACCCAGAAGAAGGCAGCAGTGATACGACCCGGTAGAGGGCAGCAATGATACGACCCAGAAGAAGGCAGCAATGATACGACCCGGTAAAGGGCAGCAATGATACGACCCAGAAGAAGGCAGCAATGATACGACCCGGTAGAGGGCAGCAATGATACGACCCAGAAGAAGGCAGCAATAATACGACCCGGTAGAGAGCAGCAATGATAGACAGAAGAAGGCAGCAATGATACGACCCGGTAGAGCAGCAATGATACGACCCAGAAGAAGGCAGCATGATATCGACCTGGTGACACTTCATACTGACCTCAAAATAGCTAGCAATAAAATCTCTAAAATTTCTTCATTCTATTTTTTTTCACTCTCACCTCTCTATTCTCCTATCTGTAGTTTCTTGTTCTATTAATAATCATTGATCTCTCTCTCTCTCTCTCTCTCTCCCTGTAGACTGGCATACATACCATAAGGCTCTGAGTTTCTTGCTGTTATATTTTTCCTATAATATTTCCTCAACTCGCTATATTATATAATAATAAGGGACCATAAGGGACCAAATCGTAATGACACGACTGTAAACAAACCATACCACGAGACGCGTCGGTCTGGAGTTTCACGACTGTCTGACCGTGGGTTCAAGCCCCACCCGTGGTATGCTTTAACAGGAGATCGTACACGGAGTCTCTTATTTTTTTTATAGTGGAATATAATGTTTCTCAATAGTTTGTGTTTGAATCTGTTCCTCATTTCCTCTACCAATGTGACATAACAGTTTGGTAACGTCGCTATGTAATTGATCAAAGTGACTTGTTGTTTGGGATTCAGTAGGAATTATTATGGGTTTCACAGTTGTTATTTAACATGAAAAATATAATATTTTGTTAATGTTGTTCTTACCAGTGTTAACCTGACCATATTCGGTAATAATCCCGATTACACCCAATAATAACCATGGTGTGTTAATAACCATGGTGTAATAATAACCATGGTGTAATAATAACCATGGTGTGATAACCAGGGTGTAATAATAACCATAGTGTGTTAATAACCATGGTGTAATAATAACCATAGTGTGTTAATAACCATGGTGTAATAATAACCATGGTGTAATAATAACCATAGTGTGTAAATAACCATGGTGTAATAATAACCATAGTGTGTTAATAACCATGGTGTAATAATAACCATAGTGTGTTAATAACCATGGTGTAATAATAACCATAGTGTGTTAATAACCATGGTGTAATAATAACCATGGTGTAATAATAACAATAGTGTGTTAATAACCATGGTGTAATAATAACCATGGTGTAATAATAACAATAGTGTGTTAATAACCATGGTGTAATAATAACCATGGTGTAATAATAACAATAGTGTGTTAATAACCATGGTGTAATAATAACAATAGTGTGTTAATAACCATGGTGTAATAATAACCATGGTGTAATAATAACAATAGTGTGTTAATAACCATGGTGTAATAATAACAATAGTGTGTTAATAACCATGGTGTAATAATAACCACCGTTGTCCACCGTTGAAGACACTGCAAAACTCCAAGCAGACATAAACCAAATCTTTAAATGGGCTGCAGAAAACAATATGAAGTTCAATGATGAGAAATTTCAATTACTCCGATACGGAAAAAGTGAAGAAATTAAAATCTCATTGGAGTACAAAACTAATTTCAACCACACAATAGAGCGAAACACTAATGTCAAAGACCTGGGAGTGATCATGTCAGAGGATCTCAAATTCAAGGACCATAACACCGTAGCAATCGCATCTGCTAGAAAAATGACAGGATGGATAATGAGAACCTTCAAAACCAGGGATGCCAAGCCCATGTTGACACTTTACAAATCGCTTGTTCTATCTAGGCTGGAATATTGCTGCACACTAACTGCACCTTTCAAGGCGGGTGAAATTGCTGACCTTGAAAATGTGCAGAGAACCTTCACGGCACGCATAAGTGCGATAAACCACCTCAATTACTGGAAACGCTTGAAGTTCCTAAACCTGTACTCCCTAGAACGCAGGCGGGAGAGATACATTATTATATACACATGGAAAATTCTCGAGGGATTAGTACCAAACTTGCACACGAGAGTCACTCCCTACGAAAGCAAAAGACTCGGCAGGCGATGTAACATCCCCCCAATGAAAAGCAGGGGTGCCACTAGCACGTTGAGGGACAACACAATAAGTGTCAGGGGCCCAAGATTGTTCAACTGCCTCCAAGCATACATCAGGGGGATTATCAACAAACCCCTGGCTGTCTTCAAGCAGGCACTGGACAGGCACCTAAAGTCGGTACCTGACCAGCCAGGCTGTGGTTCGTACGTTGGACTGCGTGCGGCCAGCAGAAACAGCCTGGTTAATCAGACTCTGGTCCAACATGAGGCCTGGTCACAGACCGGGCCGCAAGGGCGTTGACCCCTGGAATTCTCTCCAGGTAAACTCCAGGTAATGGTGTAATAAAAACCATTGTGTAATAATAACCATTGTGTAATAATAACCATGGTGTAATAATAGCCATGGTGTAATAATAACCATGGTGTAATAATAACCATGGTGTAATAATAACCATGGTGTAATAATAACCATGGTGTAATAATAACCATGGTGTAATAATAACCATGGTGTAATAATAACCATGGTGTAATAATAACCATGGTGTAATAATAACCATGGTGTAATAATAACCATGGTGTAATAATAACCATGGTGTAATAATAACCATGGTGTAATAATAACCATGGTGTAATAATAACCATGGTGTAATAATAACCATGGTGTATAATAACCATGGTGTAATAATAACCATGGTGTTAATAATAACCATGGTGTGATAATAACCATGGTGTAATAATAACCATGGTAAAACCATGGTGTAATAATAACCATGGTGTAATAATAACCATGGTGTAATAATAACCATGGTGTAATAATAACCATGGTGTAATAATAACCATGGTGTGATAATAACCATGGTGATAATGTAATTTAACCATAGTGTAATAATAACCATGGTGTAATAATAACCATTATGTAATAATAACCATGGTGTAATAATAACCATGGTGTAATAATAACCATGGTGTAATAATAACCATGGTGTAATAATAACCATGGTGTAATAATAACCATGGTGTGATAATAACCATGGTGTAATAATAACCATGGTGTAATTATAACCATGGTGTAATAATAACCATGGTGTAATAATAACCATTGTGTAATAATAACCATGGTGTGATAATAACCATGGTGTAATAATAACCATGGTGTAATAATAACCATGGTGTAATAATAACGATGGTGTGATAATAACCATGGTGTAATAATAACCATGGTGTAATAATAACCATGGTGTAATAATAACCATGGTGTAATAATAACGATGGTGTGATAATAACCATGGTGTAATAATAACGATGGTGTGATAATAACCATGGTGTAATAATAACCATGGTGTAATTATAACCATGGTGTAATAATAACCATGGTGTAATAATAACCATTGTGTAATAATAACCATGGTGTGATAATAACCATGGTGTAATAATAACCATGGTGTAATAATAACGATGGTGTGATAATAACCATGGTGTAATAATAACCATGGTGTAATAATAACCATGGTGTAATAATAATCATGGTGTAACAATAATCATGGTGTAATGATAACCATTGTGTAATAATAATCATAGTGTAATAATAACCATGGTGTAATAATAACCATGTTAATACTAACCATGGTAATACTAACCATGGTAATACTAACCATGTTAATACTAACCATGGTAATACTAACCATGTTAATACTAACTATGTTAATACTAACCATGTTAATACTAACCATGTTAATACTAACCATGTTAATATTAACCATGGTAATACTAACCATGTTAATACTAACAATGGTAATACTAACTTTGTTAATGCTAACCATGTTAATACTAACCATGTTAATACTAACCATGGTAATACTAACCATGGTAATACTAACTATGTTAATACCAACCATGTTAATACCAACCATGGTAATACTAACCATGTTAATACTAACCATGATAATACTAACCATGGTAATACTAACTATGTTAATACCAACCATGTTAATACCAACCATGGTAATACTAACCATGGTAATACTAACCATGGTAATACTAACCATGGTAATACTAACCATGATAATACTAACTATGATAATACTAACCATGGTATTACTAGCTGTTAGTTTGATAACAGAGAACATGCATAGTTTCTTTGCATAAAGGAAAAGTGTATGGTAGAGTTATTATTGAAAGAATTCAGAGTAAGACGGAGAGCAGGATAGCAGATTAACAAGGAGGCTTTTGGAATGGTAGGGGGTGTGTAGACCAAGTGTTTACAGTGAAACATATAGCTGAACAGTATTTAGATAAGGGTAAAGAAGTTTTTGTTGCATTTATGGATTTAGAAAAGGCGTATGACAGTGTGGATTTTGGGAGAAATGTGGCAGATGTTGCAAATGTATGGAATAGGAGGTAGGTTATTGAAAGCAATGTAGAGTTTTTACGAGGATAGTGAGGCTCAGGTTAGAGTATGACATCACACAAGGATGTGTGATGTCACCGTGGTTGTTCAATATATTTATAGATGGAGTTGTAAAAGAAGTGAATGCTCGGGTGTTGGCAAGAGGTGTGGGGTTAAAAGATAAAGAATCTTACACAAAGTGGGAGTTGTCACAGTTACTCTTTGCTGATGACACTGTGCTTTTGGGAGATTCTGAAGAGAAGTTGCAGAGGTTGGTGGATGAGTTTGGTAGGGTAGGTAAAAGAAGGATAATTAAAAGTGAATATAGATATACGCAGTGCTTTGCCGACCGTACCACACTGGACCAATACCTTGGCGTCCAGCTCACGCTAGACGTTGATCCAAGGCAGCCAGCTTTCAGGCAGGAGGCTTACAGCTTTTCATCTCATCCCTTGCATGCTGTTACGACTCCCAGATGTTTCGCCTAAGTCGTCGCTGCCCAGACTCACTTCACTCTCGCCGGCAGTGACAGCCCCAGCGATAGTACCAGTCGAGAAATGTCCTCCTGAGTCGCATACCAGAAGAAGTCCTGCCCAGTTGCCGAGAACTGACGATGCCTCACTCAAGGGCACTAGCAGGTTGTGCCCCAGGATGAGTGAACCCTGCAAATACTACTACAATGACTACTACACCGTCCCAGAGGAGACCATACATCGGGGACACACGGAAAACTTTCACACACCTACTGCACATGCGGTTACATGGCTTGCACTACCAAATGATGCCTTTTCTGTGCAAAAATCTTCACTAAACCATACGAACATGTGAGAACACTGACATATGAATTAACGTGACATATACCTCCTCTCAATCTTCTCGACAATACTGAACAAAATGCTCACCGTGAAACTATAACGCTATCGAAGTGACATCCTGTGGTGATGTCAGGCGTGACATCATGAGATATGTCATGTGGTGACATCGCGGGGTGATGTCAGGGCAGCATCGTGGCTTGGGTAACTCACGTGGGTTTCTCCACGTGGCTTCATCCACACCCCACGTAGCATCATCCACACCCCACATGGCATCATCCACACCCCACATGGCATCATCCACACCCCACATGGCTTGCTCCACGTGGCTTCGTCCACACGTGGCTTTGTGATCCATGTGGCTTTGAGTGACTTCGGGCACTTGGATACACAGCTCTGGCAAAGAATTCACACTGAACTCACAGAGAAACAGCAGAGAGAGATTGAGTGGGTAGCGGTGTGGTGTAACAGGACACATGACCATAACACTAGACACAGATCACTCCTCGATGTTCCCCGTGTCCATCTAACACTATGTAAAAACTCAATGCATATAAAAGGCCCGAAAATTTGGAATTCATTACCTGTCATTGCCAAAGAAACCCTACCTGTACCCCAATTCAAAACGATGCTAAAAAACCACCTTCTCACCCAAAGCTAAATGCTCAATATCAAACATTCACAGCAAAGTAGAATAATCACTTAATGTAAAAACCTGACTAATCAGTTAAATGTAAAAACCTGTTATGAATAATACGTACTAAGCTAACTATTTCCATAACATTTACATTATAATGACCACGTAAACTGTAACTGCAATGCAATTAATAACTATGTATCTTGTCTACCCAACCATGTATCACTGTACCATGTCTCAATAAAGTATTATTATAATTATTATTATTATTATTATTATTATTATTATTATTATTATTATTATTATTATTATGGTGGTGGTGGTAGCAGCGTGAGGCGAGCGTGGGTGAGTGAGGTGAAGAACCCGCTGCTTCCTCCACTCCCAACCCACACACTCAAAAATCACCACAAAACTCACCTCTGACTTGCTGAAATAGCTGTGCTGAGCTGAAAACAACAGCAGCAACATACAGGTGACGCTGAACACATGACTTGAGAACAGCGTGGGGTGTTGTGAACTGAAGTCGCAGGGACGCCAATTAATTTCTCATAGAAATTCGGCAAATTTCGGCTAGATTCTGGTTGTACCTGTGTCTGGATGCTGAGACTTGCAGACGCAACATCATGATAACTCGATGAGAGACAGATACCTCTTGTATGGGCTGATAAAGTGAAGACAACTTCTTCATTCCTTCTCTCCAGGCAAACACACTTGCTGTAACCACATCTCCCACCAATTATAATGGAATAAATTCGTGGGGTGATCAAGGCAGTGACAAATTACATTCAACGGAGGCTTCTTTCTTTATTTGTGATATCGTGGGTACACAGGCAGTGTGTTTCAGTTGCCGTGGCCCCGAAGGGCCATGCTGCGAGGGAGAGAGTTGAGTAGACCTGATGACTGAGTGAAGTCAGCTGCCAGTCAGAGAGTAGCAGGGTAATGCGGATTGAAGTGTCATGCCCACCAGGCTTGCCCTCTGGGGGAAGCTGTGGAAACTAGGCTGCCATTGTGGCAGCACAGGTGTAGTCCCAAGCAATCTGCTTACCATCCTTCCAGGGTAGCATAGTGGCTCCATCAGGATGCTTTTGACTTCCATCAGACCTCTGCACTTGGGGTTCCCGTTGAGCTGGGCAACGGGCTGTGGCGAGGCTTCTCTTTATGATGTCATTGACCTCCTCATTGACATTGACTTCCCTTCTGATGTGCGACACACAAGACCATGAAGTCCGAATTGATGAGCCGTCTCCCTGCCGCAAATACACCTATGTTCGGTGATTATGGGGGCGTCTAGGCGAAGCGCAACACCAATCCGAATGGCCTGTGGGTCGAGTCGAGTCCCCAAAGAGGAATTGGGAACAGCTAGAAGGAAATTTCCTGAGTGTGGTGCCTTCACCGCTAGGAGACGAGCTTTGTCCTTTCCTGAAGCATTGGTGAGCATTGTGTTGGCAATTTTTTCCATGATCGGTTTGTCCCAGTGGGACTGTTTGTGCTCTTTGGGAGGAGCTGGTCTACTGGAGGAGTCTGCCAGGATGTCCCACCGCTCGGCTGCTTCAATGAATCTGGGGTCTTGAACTCCCACCACACCTCTGAAACGTTCAGGGACAATCTTCTTGACTAATCCACAGGAGGCCAAACACGATGACAGAAATGCAGGTAAAGCTACCTGCCTTGCTTTGCGCACCCCTATACCTCCCAGTCACACTGGGAGGGTTGCCTGCTCCCATTGCCGATCATCTAGTGACAGATTCAGTGCCTTCTTAAAGGTTGATCTCAGGTGTGCGTCATACTCGTCAAGTGTTGGGTTGTCAAAAGAGGATGCGCACCTCAAGAAGTAAGTGAGTCTTGGCCTAATAAGACACCTTGTGAGGAGATACAGGGCATCATGGGCATCAAGATCACTTATTCTCTCCTCCATTCTTTTCAGGTAATTCACTTTGTCCTTGAGGACCGTGTCGATGGCCTGGTGACCCAGCGGTGCTCCCAGGAGTGCCATCATCAAGGTACCAGATGTTGAGCTCGCTGCGTAGGCTGGAAGTTAGTTCTCTTACTGCAAAACAGAAGAGAAGTGGAGTGAGTAGATCACCCTGCTGAACACCCTCAGATGAGGGAATTTCATGTTCACCAAACAAAAGAGTCGAGGGTTTGCTGTAGCCAGCTGAAATGAAGGGAAAGAGACTGGGGAACCTATCCTGAACAGCTGGCAAGACCACATCTCCCTTCACCATATTAAAGGCATTTCTAAAGTCAAGTTTGACTACGGCCTTGTCTTCTGGTAGGTCTCTGATGTAGGCCCTTGCCGCATGAGCTGCGGCTTCACTGCCTTGAGAGACCCCAAAGCACAGTTTGTGTGGCTGGAGTAAACTGGCAGCTTCTAGGCGAATGTTTCTTACTGCTGCTTTGGCAACTAGACGGCGAAGGGTGTTACCAACAGCAATGGGTCTGATTCCCCCATCCTTCTTCTTCAAAGCTCATAATGAGGCTCCAAAAACGAAAGGTTTAATTTCTTCTGGGATTCGCCCGGCCAGGAAGTTTGTGACAAAAGTTGTTAATTCGGTGAGGAGGATTGATGCAGATGCGCCGAGTACTGGATTTACCATCTCTTTGAGGTGTTGTGGTTGAATTCCAGTGTAACCTCCTGCAGATCCTGCTGGAAATGACACTATCGCCTTATAGACTTTTTATTCTGGCAAAATTAATTGTTCAGTGATGGGGTCTCCTTCAGGGTTGTTGTTGATGGCTATGGTGTCCCTTGTCGGATGCTTGTCTCCTCCCACTGTGTTGCCTTCTTCGATTTTTTTGCTAACCTGTGCGTAAATTTTCTCGTTTTCAGTGGAATTTTTCTTGGGTCTGCCTCTGTGATTCCTGCGGTGATGGGGCAGAGGTACACAATTATCTGTTCTTGGGTAGTTGCGCACCGACTTGATGACTGAAGTGGTTAGCAGTTTGCCTCGTCTTTCAGGAACTGCAAGACAAACATTGCAAAACAGGAGTAGGTTGCGCCATGCTTTAATGGTGCCTCGGGCTTCTAAATTGGTGGAACCTCCATTCACCTGCTTAAGAAGGTCTGTGAATTTCCCTGCTGCATATGGGCGAGCCGCTTTAGGAATGTGGGATAGGGTACTGCTAGCAGTGGATTTGAATGCCAGAAGAAGGTTTTCGCAAGAGAGGAGGTTGCCATTGGGATTGACATCTGCCTGTGGAGGCTGTGGGTTGCTCTCTGCTGGGGGCCTATGTGATCCTGCACACCCATTGTGTGCACGAATAAGGTCATCTCTGTTGCGTGCTCGAAACTCTCCACACACCTGACATGTGCCTCTTCTTTCATTGTTGGTGCACTGGTTCCCAGGCTTTGTGGCTGCTGGCTGCATCCTCTGCCATACCTCAAACTGTGTGGTAAACCCGGGGGTCCGTAGGGAAAATGGCACATGACACATACTGAATGTGGTTCATAATGGTGGAGGGGGAGGGGGAGGGATGGGGGATGTGTGATCAGGCAGGCCGGCCGAGTCACTATAACACCACTACATGAACGACACACCGCTATACACCACACATGCTATGCGCATACCGTGTGCATGCTAAATACATGCTATGCACTGTACACTATATACACTATACACACTGTGAACAAACACTCCATTATCGTAACAAGAGCACATGGTGTTTGCGCGCCTGTTTGGGGAAGGGGAAGGGGGTGGGAGAAATAGCTTTACCCCTCAACCTCCACCCCTCCTCCATGAGGCCTTCCCTCACCAACCCCTCCTACCCATGGTGACCGTTATGTTCCCTCACTGACTTCACTTGCACAACACTTTTCTTGGTTCTAAAGTGGGAGAGGAAATGCAGAGTCTTGTAGCACTTTCCAACACCAGCTGCAGATATTCACACACCAGCCTTGGGATCCGCTTAAAATATAGTTCAGAGGACAGTTCACCACAGGAACTCAGTCACACTTCTAGCCACAGCACGAGCACTGCTCCAAGCCCAGTGTCTCTAACAGTCTCCTCCAGAGACTCTCCAGCAGCTCTCTCCCAGAGCTCTGCACACAGGCCAGAGCTCTGCCCAAATCTCTCCAGCCCAGCTCTTATGTGGGTGTGAAACATGGGTGTGAATGTTGCAACAAGGGGAAGGCTGGAGGCAGTGCAGATGTCATGTCTGAGAGCAATGTGTGGTGTGAATATAATGTAGAGAATTACCAAAATAATTATCCAGAGGACTGAGGAGGGGTTGTTGAGGTGGTTCAGACATATAGACAGGATGCAAGGAAAAAGAATGATTTCGAGAGTTTATAAATCTGTAGTGGAGGGAAGGCGGAGTAGGGGTCGGCCTATTAAAGGTTGGAGGGAGGGGGTAAAGGAGGTTTAGTGTGCGAGAGGCTTGGACTTCCAGCAAGCAATGCGTGAGCGTCTTAGGTAGGAGCGAATGGAGACATATGGTTTTTGGGACTTGATGTACTGCTGGAGTTTAAGCAAGGTATTAATGAAGGGATTCAGGGAAACCGGCAGGCCGGACTTGAGTCCGGGAGATGGGAAGTACAGTGTCTGCACTCTGAAGGAGGGGTGTTAATGTTGCAGTTTTATAACTGTAGTGTTAGCACACCTCTAGGAAGCCAGTGATGGAGTGAATGATGATGAAAGTTTTTTTTTTTTCGGGCCACCCTGCCTTGGTGGCCACCCTGTTTTGGTGGCCACCCTGCCTTGATGGGAGACGACCGATGTATTAACAATAAAAAAAATAATAAAATAGTTTATTCACACTGTACCTAGTGCTGTCGTGGTAACACTGTACATAGTGCTGTCGTGGTAACATTGTACATAGTGCTGTCTTGGTAACACTGTACATAGTGCTTCGTGGTAACACTGTACATAGTGCTGTTGTGGTAACATTGTACATAGTGCTATCGTGGTAACACTGTACATAGTGCTGTCGTGGTAACACTGTACATAGTGCTTCGTGGTAACACTGTACATAGTGCTTCGTGGTAACACTGTACATAGTGCTGTCGTGGTAACACTGTACATAGTGCTGTCGTGGTAACACTGTACATAGTGCTGTCGTGGTAACACTGTACATAGTGCTGTCGTGGTAACACTGTACATAGTGCTGTCGTGGTAACATTGTACATAGTGCTGTCGTGGTAACACTGTACATAGTGCTTCGTGGTAACACTGTACATAGTGTTGTCGTGGTAACACTGTACATAGTGCTGTCGTGGTAACACTGTACATAGTGCTGTCGTGGTAACACTGTACATAGTGCTGTCGTGGTAACACTGTACATAGTGCTGTCGTGGTAACACTGTACATAGTGCTTCGTGGTAACACTGTACATAGTGCTGTCGTGGTAACACTGTACATAGTGCTGTCGTGGTAACACTGTACATAGTGCTGTCGTGGTAACACTGTACATAGTGCTGTCGTGGTAACACTGTACATAGTGCTGTCGTGGTAACACTGTACATAGTGATGTCGTGGTAACACTGTACATAGTGCTGTCGTGGTAACACTGTACATAGTGCTTCGTGGTAACACTGTACATAGTGCTGTCGTGGTAA
>WNWK01046141.1:0-14436 GCA_009830355.1 Cherax destructor | reverse complement strand
GCACGGAGGGGCCGGGTTCAATTCCGGTGGGGCAGAAACATTTGAAGTGTTTCTTACATACACACACACATATACAACAGGCCTAGTGTCTAATTGACATGTGCCTAGGACAAAATGGTAACTAACATACACACACACACACATACACACACACATACACACACACACACACATACACATCACGGAACGGGTGCGGTATTAACCCATGGCAAGTGAGTATATATATGTACGTAAATATATATAGGTAAAACTGGTAATTAGCAAGAACTCATTTAAAATTAAGTCCTTTCTCAAATTTTCCTTATACATTTAAAGATATATATTTTTAATTTATGTTAATATAAAATTAATAATTTGTACCAAAAGAACCTTAGAAACTTACCTAACCTTATTATAACAAGAGCAATTTAATTTAGCCTAATCCAACTAAATATATTTTAGATAAGTTTACAATAATTTAATAATAAACAAACACAATGAAACATTTTATATATATATATATATATATATATATATATATATATATATATATATATATATATATATATATATATATGCTTACCGTCTACATTAAATGCAGGTCTTTAAACTTAATTATTTTGAAGCAGTTTGTGTGCCGCGAGGAGGAAGAGGAAGAGGAAGAGGAAGAGGAAGAGGAAGAGGAAGAGGAAGAGGATGAGGAGGAGGAGGATGAGGAGGAAGAATACAGTACACGAGAGGAGTGTTAGCCTCCACCATCACAAGCTGTCTTAACGGGGTTCCAACTCACCCTACCACCCCCCTCAGTCTCCCCAGCAGCCCACCCCAGTCCCCTCCGTCTCCCCAGCAGCCCACCCTAGTCCCCTCAGTCTCCCCAGCAGCCCACCCCAGTCCCCTCCGTCTCCCAGCAGCCCACCCTAGTCCCCTCAGTCTCCCCAGCAGCCCACCCCAGTCCCCTCCGTCTCCCCAGCAGCCCACCCCAGTCCCCTCAGTCTCCCTGTAGCCCACCCCAGTCCCCTCCGTCTCCCCAGCAGCCTACCCTAGTCCCCTCAGTCTCCCCAGCAGCCCACCCCAGCCCCCTCCGTCCCCCCAGCAGCCCACCCCAGTCCCCCAGTCTCCCCAGCAGCCTACCCTAGTCCCCTCAGTCCCCCCAGCAGCCCACCCCAGTCCCTCCGTCTCCCCAGCAGCCCACCCCAGTCCCTCCGTCTCCCCAGCAGCCTACCCTAGTCCCCTCAGTCTCCCTGTAGCCCACCCCAGTCCCCTCCGTCTCCCCAGCAGCCCACCCCAGTCCCCTCAGTCTCCCCAGCAGCCTACCCTAGTCCCCTCAGTCTCCCTGTAGCCCACCCCAGTCCCCTCCGTCTCCCCAGCAGCCCACCCCAGTCCCCTCAGTCTCCCCAGCAGCCTACCCTAGTCCCCTCAGTCCCCCCTGTAGCCCACCCCAGTCCCCTCCGTCCCCCCAGCAGCCCACCCCAGTCCCCTCAGTCTCCCCAGCAGCCTACCCTAGTCCCCTCAGTCCCCCCTGTAGCCCACCCCAGTCCCCTCCGTCTCCCCAGCAGCCCACCCCAGTCCCCTCAGTCTCCCCAGCAGCCTACCCTAGTCCCCTCAGTCTCCCCTGTAGCCCACCCCAGTCCCCTCCGTCTCCCCAAGCAGCCCCTCAGTCTCCCCAGCAGCCCACCCCAGTCTCCCCAGCAGCCTACCTTAGTCCCCTCAGTCTCCCCTGTAGCCCACCCCAGTCCCCTCCGTCTCCCAGCAGCCCACCCCAGCCCCCTCAGTCTCCCCCAGCAGCCTACCCTGTCCCCCAGTCTCCCTGAGCCCACCCCAGTCCCCTCCGTCTCCCCAGCAGCCCACCCCAGTCCCCTCAGTCTCCCAGCAGCCCACTCAGTCTCCCCAGCAGCCTACCCTAGCCCCCCTCAGTCTCCCCTGTAGCCCACCCCAGTCCTCCGTCTCCCAAGCAGCCCACCACAGTCCTCTCCAGTCTCCCCAGCAGCCCACCCCAGTCCCCTCCGTCTCCCTGTACATCACCCCACCCCCTCCGTCTCCCAGCAGCCCACCCCAGTCCCCTCATTCCCCAGCAGCCCACCGCATTTCAATAAGCCCACCCCAACACCAGCTAACCCCACCCAAACAGCCCACTCCACCCACCAGCCCACTCCACCCACCAGCCCACTCCACCCACCACATCACACCTATCCCAGTGAAATTTCAGGTATTTGATAGGAAAATCAACTTTTCATCAAATATAATGGAATTGAATGTTAGAGGAATGCAGTGAGAAGCCTGAGTAGATCTATCATCCACTATGGTAACTTGAATGTAGATAACTACGTTAATGGAACACCTGTACAGTGAACACTGGCTGATGTTGTAGTGGCCAGGCTTAGGCTTGATTACAAGTACTGGCTGATGTTGTAGTAGCCAGGCTTAGGCTTGGTTACAAGTACTGACTGATGTTGTAGTAGCCAGGCTTAGGCTTGGTTACAAGTACTGACTGATGTTGTAGTAGCCAGGCTTAGGCTTGGTTACAAGTACTGACTGATGTTGTAGTAGCCAGGCTTAGGCTTGGTTACAAGTACTGACTGATGTTGTAGTAGCCAGGCTTAGGCTTGGTTACAAGTACTGACTGATGTTGTAGTAGCCAGGCTTAGGCTTGGTTACAAGTACTGACTGATGTTGTAGTAGCCAGACTTAGGCTTGGTTACAAGTACTGACTGATGTTGTAGTAGCCAGGCTTAGGCTTGGTTACAAGTACTGACTGATGTTGTAGTAGCCAGGCTTAGGCTTGGTTACAAGTACTGACTAATGTTGTAGTAGCCGGGCTTAGGCTTGGTTACAAGTACTGACTGATGTTGTAGTAGCCAGGCTTAGGCTTGGTTACAAGTACTGACTGATGTTGTAGTAGCCAGGCTTAGGCTTGGTTACAAGTATGACTGATGTTGTAGTAGCCAGGCTTAGGCTTGGTTACAAGTACTGACTGATGTTGTAGTAGCCAGGCTTAGGCTTGGTTACAGTACTGACTGATGTTGTAGTAGCCAGACTTAGGCTTGGTTACAAGTACTGACTGATGTTGTAGTAGCCAGGCTTAGGCTTGGTTACAAGTACTGACTGATGTGGTAGTAGCCAGGCTTAGGCTTGGTTACAAGTACTGACTGATGTGGTAGTAGCCAGGCTTAGGCTTGGTTACAAGTACTGACTGATGTGGTAGTAGCCAGGCTTAGGCTTGGTTACAAGTACTGACTGATGTGGTAGTAGCCAGGCTTAGGCTTGGTTACAAGTACTGACTGATGTGGTAGTAGCCAGGCTTAGGCTTGGTTACAAGTACTTCTGGTAGTTTAGCAGACACACAGAGTATGATCTGACTAAATACAAACTATGTAGTCAGCTCTATGGAATGACTACTGTGGGATGACTCCTGTGGGATGACTCCAGTGGGATGACTCCAGTGGGATGACTACTGTGCGATGACTACTGGGATGACTACTGTGGGATGACTACTGTGGGATGACTCCTGTGTCTAGACTCCATGTCCACAGAATACTTAGGATACGTAGTTTTTTTTTTTTTTTTTTGCAATTCTTGGTGAATATACATTGGGACGAGTCTGGGCCTGGGACAGAGTGCGTGGGTATACTAATCAATGACCTCTCCAGAATAGAGTTAGGTTTGAGCTTTGACCATGTTGGTAGACTTTTGCTTTCGTTCTGAAAAATATATTTGGAGTGTCAAATTTTAATGTGAATGACAGCCCATTTAGAGGTTCAGAAGGTGCCATTAAGGGGTTCAGAAGGTGTCATTAAGAGGTTCAGAAGGTGCCATCAAGGGGTTCAGAAGGTGCCATCAAGGGGTTCAGAAGGTGCCATCAAGGGGTTCAGAAGGTGCCATCAAGGGGTTCAGAAGGTGCCATCAAGGGGTTCAGAAGGTGTCATCAAGGGGTTCAGAAGATGTCATTAGGAAGCCTGAATAACGTCCTTGTCTTGTTTAACAAAGAGCTTACCAACATAACTTTACACAGAAGAGAGTGTCCTGTCACACTTAACGTCCCAATAGTTAAAATACATAAGTGAATCCACCGTGGTGATGAGACAGCCACGAACCATTGTGTATTATAAAAGACTGATTTTCAAACCTCTACATTTTTGGCACAAAATAATATATCATGTAATCTCTGTCTTTATAGTCTTCTTCCTAAGCTGAAAAGAGATAAAAGAGGAATAAGAAGCCTGGTCACAGACCGGGCCGCGGGGGCCTTGACCCCAACAAACATCCTTCAAGTACCCAGGTATTCAAATGTACTGGTGCTTGGTGAATGGGGACAACTTGGCGAAGAGCTACACTGCTGCGAGTGGTTAGGGTCGAGGCGAGTCAGTAAGGAGGAATTGCGGACAGCCAAAAGAAAATCCCCAGCATGCGGTGCCTTCACCACTGGGAGGTAAGCTCTCTCATTTCCTGAAGTATTGCTGAGAAATGTTTTGCTGATTTTCTCCAGGTGAAAGTTGTGCCAGTGGTGTTGTCTGAGAAGACCTGGTCTGCTGGAAGAGTCTGCAAGGTCTCCGTAGCGAGACGAGACCCAGACCACAACACAAGAACATCACAACACAAGAACGACACCAAGCCTCACAGACAACACAAGTCAGAGAAACATCAGCAGCACGCACAGCGATGCGTTCTTTCAACTGAACGAGCCAGAAGAGAGGCAGGCACGTTCCCAGCCTTGCTGGTCACCGCCCAGTACGTTCTTCACCAAGGCACACCTCCCCCCCCCCCTTCCTCACGAACGCCAGACAACGTACACTTGAAAAATTACTTCTCTTTTGTTTTTTCCTGAGCGCAATAATGTAGAGGAAGAAAAAACGTCTTGGTAAAAGGAATAAAGAGGAAGATAATGATAATTAGCAACCCAAAACTGACTTTATTGGGTCCTCGGGTACTGAACTATCTGCCTGACCTAGTATTGGGTCCCCGGGTACTGAACTATTTGTCTGACCTAGTATTGGGTCCTCGGGTATTGAACTATCTGCCTGACCTAGTATTGGGTCCCCGGGTACTGAACTATCTGCCTGACCTAGTATTGGGTCCTCGGGTACTGAACTATCTGCCTGACCTAGTATTGGGTCCTCGGGTACTGAACTATCTGCCTGACCTAGTATTGGGTCCCCGGGTACTGAACTATCTGCCTGACCTAGTATTGGGTCCCCGGGTACTGAACTATCTGCCTGACCTAGTATTGGGTCCCCGGGTACTGAACTATCTGCATGACCTAGTATTGGGTCCCCGGGTACTGAACTATCTGCCTGACCTAGTATTGGGTCCCCGGGTACTGAACTATTTGTCTGACCTAGTATTGGGTCCTCGGGTACTGAACTATCTGCCTGACCTAGTATTGGGTCCCCGGGTACTGAACTATCTGTCTGACCTAGTATTGGGTCCTGGTTTCTGAATTATTTGTCTGACCTAGTATTGGGTCCCCGGGTACTGAACAATCTGCCTGACCTAGTATTGGGTCCCCGGGTACTGAACTATCTGCCTGACCTAGTATTGGGTCCTCGGGTACTGAACTATCTGCCTGACCTAGTATTAGGTCCCCGGGTACTGAGCTATTTGTCTGACCTAATATTGGGTCCTCGGATACTGAATTATCTGCTTGACCTAGTATTGGGTCCTCGGGTACTGAGCTATTTGTCTGACCTAGTATTGGGTCCTCGGGTACTGAACTATCTGCCTGACTAGTATTGGGTCCCCGGGTACTGAACTATCTGTCTGACCTAGGGATTGGGTCCCCGGTTTTTGAACTATCTGCCTGACGTAGTATTGGGTCCCCGGGTACTGAACTATCTGCCTGACCTACTATTGGGTCCGCGGGTACTGAACTATTTGTCTGACCTACTATTGGGTCCCCGGGTACTGAGCTATTTGTCTGACCTAGTATTGGGTCCTCGGGTACTGAACTATCTGCCTGACCTAGTATTGGGTCCCCGGGTACTGAACTATCTGCCTGACCTAGTATTGGGTCCCCGGGTACTGAACTATCTGCCTGACGTAGTATTGTGTCCCCGGGTACTGAACTAGCCCTGACCTAGTATTGGGTCCCCGGGTACTGAACTATCTGGCCTGGACCTAGTATTGGGTCCCGGGTACTGAACTATCTGCCTGACCTGTCATGGGTCCCTGGGACTGAACTATCTGCCTGACCTAGTATTGGGTCCCCGGGAACTGAACTATCTGCCTGACCTAGTATTGGGTCCCCGGGTACTGAATTATCTGCCTGACCTAGTATTGGGTCCCCGGGTACTGAACTATCTGCCTGACGTGGGTATTGGGTCCCCGGGTACTGAACTATCTGCCTGACCTAGTATTGGGTCCCTGGGTACTGAACTATCTGCCTGACCATAGTATTGGGTCCCCGGGTACTGAACTATCTGCCTGACCTAGTATTGGGTCCCCGGGTACTGAACTATCTGCCTGACCTAGTATTGGGTCCCCGGGTACTGAACTATCTGCCTGACCTAGTATTGGGTCCCCGGGTACTGAACTATCTGCCTGACCTAGTATTGGGTCCCCGGGTACTGAACTATCTGCCTGACCTAGTATTGGGTCCCCGGGTACTGAACTATCTGCCTGACCTAGTATTGGGTCCCCGGGTACTGAACTATCAGCCTGACCTAGAATTGGGTCCCCGGGTACTGAACTATCTGCCTGACCTAGTAGTAGTAGTAGTAGTGGAAATAGTAATAGTAGTAAAAGTACACTGGAAAGAAGCGCTAAACTCGCATGGGTCACACGGCCCGCAAGCAGGATCAGAAAGCTACAGTCTCTTCTGAGATCAAACATACTTGTCTCCCACCCCTTCAATAATAATAATAATAATAATAATAATAACAATAATAATAATAATAATAATAAAAATAATAATAATGGAGACGAATGGTTTTTGGGACCTGACGATCTGTTGGAGTGTGAGCAGGGTAACATTTTGTGAAGGGATTCAGGGAAACCAGTTAATTGATTTAGTTGGACTTGAGTCCTGGAAATGGGGAAATCAATGCCTGCACTTTAAAGGAGGGCTGAGATAGTGACAGCTGGGAGGGACTATTCTCAGCTGTCGTATCTGAGCTCCTCTGCAAAGACAGTGATTATGTATGAGTGTTGTGAAAGTGTTGAATGATGATGAAAGTATTTTCTTTTTGGGGATTTTCTTTCTTTTTGGGTCACCCTGCCTCGGTGGTCACCCTGCCTTTGTGGGAGACGGCTGACTTGTTGAAAATAATAATAATAATAATAATAATAATAATAATAATAATAATAGTAATAATAATAATTACATGTTTCATTGCTAGACTAGCACAATATTCTTCTGAAATCTCGCAGCCAGTAACACAGTAAGATACATGTATCACACAGGAGACACACAACACATCACTACGACACAGTAAGATACATGTATCACACACAGGAGACACACAACACATCACTACGACACAGTAAGATACATGTATCACACACAGGAGACACACAACACATCACTACGACACAGTAAGATACATTATCACACACAGGAGACAACAACACATCACTACGACACAGTAAGATACATGTATCACAAACAGGAGACACACAACACATCACTACGACACAGTAAGATACATGTATCACACACAGGAGACACACAACACATCACTACGACACAGTAAGATACATGTATCACACACAGGAGACACACAACACATCACTGACACAGAAGATACATGTATCACACACAGGAGACACACAACACATCACTACGACACAGTAAGATACATGTATCACACACAGGACACACAACACATCACTACGACACACAACACATTACTACGACACACAACACATCACTACGACACACTGTCACTCTGATGACAGCCTAGTTAATTGGTCTTCCAGCGTATCGTAATGACACGAAGGTCGTTGTTAAGTAGTCTGACACCACGGATGTTGATGCATTGTTCTCTTATTGTGCCCACGGTGCCCCTGTTCTTCACTGGGTTTGTTTTACATATTCTCCCATATATCTCACTCCAGTATGTTGTTATGGTAGTATGTAGATTTAGCACCAGGCCCTTAAGCACCTTAGACGTATATATTATCATGTATCTCTTTCCTACGGTCCAGTGAGTACATATTTAGAACTTTAAGGCGTCCCAGTAATTTAAATATTTTATTAGCTCTATGTGGGCCGTAAATGATCTCTGTATTTATTCCAGCTGTGGTATCTCTCCTGCCGCCCTGTAAGAGGCAGTCAGTCATGGGTAACTGTGAGTGGGTAAGCAAGACTCAACCATCTCTTGGCTTATAAGAAAGGCACTTACAGGTGAGACAAAAGTGAGGATCACTTTATACAATAATATATTCAATTTAAGGGAGAAGTCAAAAAAGAATAAGGAAAGCCAAGAGAGAATTAAGCTTGTGAGGAAATCAGAGGCCAACCCTAAAGATTTTTTCCAGGTATATAGGAAGAAGATTAGGGGAAAGATGAGCCCACTTAAGTGTAACTCAATTCAGCTTACTGTCTCTGTTTTTTTTTTACCTAGAACGATGCAAACGAAATCCCAGAAATCAATAATAATAATAATAATAATAATAATAATAATAATAATAATAATAATAATAGTCTGGACGATAATACATTACGTAGCATTCAAGTCACTAGTGACATGGTGCTCATACAACTAGATAGACTAAAGGTAAACACCTCGCCAGGCTCATACAACTAGATAGACTGAAGGTAAATACCTCGCCAGGCTCATACAACTAGATAGACTAAAGGTAAACACCTCGCAGGCTCATACAACTAGATAGACTGAAGGTGAACACCTGCCAGGCTCATCAACTAGAATGACTGAAGGTAAATACCTCCCAGGCTCACACAACTAGATAGACTGAAGGTGAACACTGCCAGGCTCACACAACTAGATAGACTGAAGTGAACACCTCGCCAGGCTCATACAACTAGATAGACTGAAGGTGAACACCTGCCAGGCTCAGACACTAGATAGACTGAAGGTGAACACCTCGAAAGGCTCATCTAGATAGACTGAAGGTAGAACACCTCGCCAGGCTCACACAACTAGATAGACTGAAGGTGAACACCTCGCCAGGCTCCACAACTAGATAGACTGAAGGTGAACACCTCGCCAGGCTGAGACAACTAGATAGACTGAAGGTGAACACCTCCAGGCCCAGTGAACAACTAGATGGAGCTGAAGGAACACCTCGCCAGGCCCCGGTGAACAGTTTTGAAGGATCTAGAATGTAAGAGGCACTTCACAAACTATTAGCTATATCAACATATCATTACAAATAAATATTGTACCAAATAAAACAAAAATAGCTAATTTGGCCAATCAACCAAACATCAATTGTGGAAGGTTGATGGAATCAATAATTTGACGTAATTCAAGCCAACTTGAAAGATACAATCTGTTCAACGACACTCACACACTGAGGTCGGGGATCGATCCCCAGGTGTACGGCTGGAAAACATTGGACTGTTTCCATAGGACACCTGCTGTCCATGTTCACCCATCAGTAAAATGGGTACCTGGTGTTAGGTGGACTGGTGTGGGTCGCATCCTGGGACAAAACTGACCTAATTTGCGGGAAATGCTCGCATAACAAGCGGCTTTCTATAGTAGTATGTCATTGATGTAAATATGGTCTGTATACCTTGTACATGTACTTGTAGAAATAAAATATATTATTATATTATTATTATTATTATTACTACTATTATTTAATCTCAGCAGTGTTTACAAAGGGACGTTCTTGCCTTACAAATTTACGAACCTTTTTCACTAAAGTATTGAAGGTGCTAGAAAGATAAAAGAATACTGTATTATGTATATGGACTTTAGTAAGACCTTTGATAAGTTCCACACAGGAGAGGAGCATGAAATAAGAGAAATTATCTCCTGGGTCGTTGTATGGATGACTATAGACAACAGAGAGTTAGCATTAATGGGGAGAAATCGGAATGAGGACCTGTTACAAGTGGTGTCCACAGGTCAGTGTTGGACCTTTGCTGTTCTTAATTTACATAAAAGACATTGATGGGAATAAATAACAATATAAATAAGTTTGCCGATGACACTAAAATAGGCAGTTAAATAATTCCTGCTGGGACAAGAAGGCTACAGGATGACCTGGATAAGTTGATGTGTGGTCGGGTAAGGGGGATGCAGTTCAGTGCAACAAGTGTAAGGTTCTGATCCTAGGTAACGACAAACTATGGCATTTGTAAGCTAAATAATGTACATTTAGTAATAGTGAAGTGAAAAAAATATAGAAGTTCTTTAGCATAAATTTAAAGCCAAGACGAATGCATAAGTGTTGACAATAAGTTACAGTATTATAACTACCCAAGACAGACTCGCAGAAATGGATTCATGTTGGAGAATTAGATTAGAAAAGATATTGGTAAGTATCTTGGTGATAGAGGTATGATGAGTGTAAAACTGCCAGGTAGTGCCATTGTGAGTAGGGGTGGGTAAGTTAGACCTGCCTAGCATGAACCAGTAGGCCTACTAGCTCATGCTAGGCAGTGCTTCCCCTTGTATATATTATGCAAATTAACACTTCCTGTCTCCTGAATCTTGACTTCCCCTACTTGTCTCTCGACCAATAAAATCTAAATCGTTTTTAAAGAAAACTCTACAGGTTTTCTGGGTGTGGGTTAGGGTTAGGAGCCTAACAGTCAGTTGATCACACCCTTCATTAGGTTGCTCCCATTGAACAAGTCTGCCCATTTTTTTACTGACCCTGGACACTTCAAACCTCTTGGCTGCCTCAACCTTCACCTCCTGCACCTCAACCTCCACCTCCTAGTCTTCAACCTCCACCTCCTAGCTACTTCAACCTTCACCTCCTGGCTGCCTCAACCTCCACCTCCTAGCTACTTCAACCTTCACCTCCTGGCTCTTCAACCTCCACCTCCTGGCTACCTCACCTTACATCCTGGCTGCCTCAACCTCCTGCTCTCAACCTCCACCTCCTGGCTACTTCAACCTCCACCTCCTGGCTACTTCAACCTCCACCTCCTAGCTACTTCAACCTCCACCTCCTGCTCTTCAACCTCCACCTCCAGCCTCCAACCTCCACCTCCTAGCTACTTCAACCTCCACCTCCTAGGCTACTTCACCTCCACCTCCTGGCTCTTCAACCTCCACCTCCTGGCTACTTCAACCTCCACCTCCTGGCTACTTCAACCTCCACCTCCTGGCTCTTCAACCTCCACCTCCTGGCTACTTCAACCTCCACTCCTGGCTACTTCAACCTCCACCTCCTAGCTACTTCAACCTCCACCTCCTGGCTACTTCAACCTCCACCTCCTGGCTATTTCAACCTCCACCTCCTAGCTACTTCACCCTCCACCTCCTGGCTACTTCAACCTCCACCTCCTGGCTATTTCAACCTCCACCTCCTAGCTACTTCAACCTCCACCTCCTGGCTACTTCAACCTCCACCTCTGGCTCTCAACCTCCACCTCCTGGCTACTTCAACCTCCACCTCCTAGCTACTTTAACCTCAACCTCCTAGCTACTTCAACCTCCACCGCCTAGCTACTTCAACCTCCACCTCCTAGCTACTTTAACCTCCACCTCCTAGCTACTTCAACCCCACCTCCTGGCTACTTCAACCTCCACCTTCAAGTCGTCGTCCAGTGAATTAGAAGGTTGACTGGTTGCTTGGTCAACAACCTGGCTGACCAGGCAACTACCTCAGGCTCCAAGCCTGGCTGCTGGAGTAGGCTGTTGGCAACACCAGACAAGCTAGTCCAGGGCCGGGCTCCAGGCTACTCTCGCAGCTCGGCCCTGGTCCAGGCTTGTCCGGTGCTTTCCTGGTCAACCAGGCCGTTGCATCTGGTGGCCGCTTGCCCACGTATCAATCACAGCCTGGTTGATCTGACACCTGGTGGAGGCACTTGTCCAGTTTGCTCTTGAAGACTTCTACACTTGTTCCAGCAGTGTTTGATAACCTCTGGTATAATGTTGAATAATCTGTACCAACGGACGTTGTTGATACAGTGTTCACTATTTGTGCCACGGTTACCTGCTTTTCACTGGGTTTATTCAACATATTCTTCCATATCCATCACTCCAGTATGTTGCCATGGAAGTGTGCAGATTTTGGACAAAGCCCTCCAGTATTTTCCAGGTATATATTACCATGTATCTCTCTTCTGCTGAAGCTTCATACAAGTAATCATGATTCACGAATTCGTAAAGACACGACTGCAAACAAACCAGGGTACGGGTGGGGCTCGAACTCATGGTAGGTGAGTCGTAAAACTCCAGGCTAGTGCATAAGTAAGTTTATTAAGGTACAGGTATATATAAATACAGTTACACAAATAATCATACATAGTAACATATGTGTAAATTACCTAGGTTAACCCCCCAGAAAGTCAAAGTAACTTATTTCTGCTGGGGTCCTTCCACTAGGCTTCTTACAAACATTCAGTAACTTAATCTACAAGGACCAGGAAGACCACGGAGACGCGGAAGAGCAGATAAACCAATACGACCACGCTGACCCAGCTTCCAGGGTACAAGTCACAAGGAGCTTCTTAAGCAAATGCGATCAGACTCCCCAAGACTATCAACAAAGCATTCAAAGATTGCTCTCCCCCTCCCCCGAGTCACACAGGCTTCTAACAACCACAGTTCTTCTCGGGCCAAGAGGAGGCTCCACAGCCTCCTCACGCCCCTCAAAAGCGTGAAGGGAAGTCAGATTTTAACATCAGGAAGACTTGTGTAAAGGGTAATGATAAGTGGAGTGTGAGGGAGAGCCATACAAGATACCCTCCATGAGGGAGGGTATGTGTGGAGTGCTCACTATAGCAACCTCTGGCACCTTCACCTTAGTCTGTCACCGTTGCCATATGCCATCTGAGAGGGCATTGCAAACCTTGCCATCACCGTTGTTTGTAGCGGCTGGGTATGGGTAGGGTGTTTATAGGGGTGTGTTTGGTGAGGGTTTGGTTGGGCATGTAGGGTACATAAGGAGGGGGATGAGGCAGAGTGGGGCGGTGTGAAGTTGGATATGTGTTGCTGGCAACATTAAGAACAGCGAGCAAGGCGGATGGTCACCAGGGGACGCGCCAGGTTGCTGCTGCTGCTGCTGCCCCTGCTGCTGCTGCCCCTGCTGCTGCTGCCCCTGCTCCTGCTACTGCCCCTGTTGCTGAAGCTGCTGCTGCTGCCCCTGCTGTTGCCCCTACTGCTGCTGCTGCTTCCCCTGATGCTGCTGCTGCCCCTGCTCCTGTTGTTGCTCCTGCCCCTGCTCCTAGTGATGCTGCTGCCCCTGCTGTTGCTACTGCACCTGCTCCTACTGATGCTGCTGCCCCTGCTCCTACTGATGCTGCTGCCCCTGCTGTTGCTACTGCACCTGCTCCTACTGATGCTGCTGCCCCTGCTCCTACTGATGCTGCTGCCCCTGCTGTTGCTACTGCCCCTGCTCCTTCTGATGCTGCTGTCCCTGCTCCCACTGATGCTGCTGCCCCTGTTGTTGCTACTGCACCTGCCCATGCTGCTGCTGCTGCTGCCCCTGCTGTTGCTGCTGCACCTGCCCCTGCTGCTGCTGCCCCTGCTGCTGCTGCTGCCCCTGCTGCTGCTGCTGCCCCTGCTCTTGCTGTTGCTGCTGCCCTTGCTGTTGCTGCTGCACCTGCCCATGCTGCTGCTGCTGCTGCTGCTGCCCCTGCTCTTGCTGTTGTTGTTGCCCCTGCTGCTGCTTCCCCTGAAGCTGCTGGACCTCTTTTGAAGCTGGTATGGCAGACAACTCAGAAGAATCTTCTGTCAGAAGCAACCACCAGACAGGAACCAACCAGACTCTGGATAATACTCCGGATAATCTAGATAATACTCCGGATAATCTAGATAATACACCGGATAATACTCTGGATAATACTCCGGATAATACTCTGGATAATACTCTGGATAATCTAGATAATACTCCGGATAATCTAGATAATACTCCGGATAATCTAGATAATACTCCGGATAATCTAAATACTCCGGATAATACTCTGGATAATACTCCGGATAATACTCTGGATAATACTCTGGATAATACTCTGGATAATCTAGATAATACTCCGGATAATCTAGATAATACTCCGGATAATCTAGATAATACTCCGGATAATCTAGATAATACTCTGGATAATACTCTGGATAATACTCTGGATAATACTCTGGATAATCTAGATAATACTCCGGATAATCTAGATAATACTCCGGATAATCTAGATAATACTCCGGATAATCTAGATAATACTCTGGATAATACTCCGGATAATACTCTCAACCTTATATAACAAATAACGAGAATAAGCTGATACGAAAATAATATTGCCAGATACAACAAACTCAGACCACAGCCTGATACAAGCTGAGACTCAGACCACGCCTGATCAAGCTGAGACTCAGACCACAC
>WNWK01046140.1:0-14436 GCA_009830355.1 Cherax destructor | reverse complement strand
AATTATACTCACCCCAAGATCATTTTTTTTTGAGTGAGGTTTGCAGTCTTTCCACCTAGACTATACTCCCTGCTCTTCTTTGCCCTTCCCCGATCTTCATGACTTTACATTTGGCAGGGTTAAATTCTAGGAGCCAGTTACTGGACCAGGCTTGTAGCCTGTCCAGGTCTCTTTGTAGTCCTGCCTGATCCTCGACTAGTTTAATTCTTCTCATTACCTTCACATCATCTGCAAACAGGAACACTTCTGAGTCTATCCCTTCTGTTATGTCATTCACATATACCAAAAACAGTACAGGTCCTAGGACTGACCCTTGTGGAACCCCACTCGTCACAGGTGCCCACTCCACACCTCGTCACGTACCATGACTCTTTATTGCCTCCTCTCAGATATTCTCTGATCCATTGCAGTGCCTTTCCTGTTACGTGTGCCTGATCCTCTAGCTTTTGCATTAACCTCTTGTGAGGAACTGTGTCGAACGCCTTCTGAGATCCAAGAAAATGCAATCTATCCACCCCTCTCTCTCGTGTCTTACTTCTGTTACCTTGTCATAAAACTCCAGTAGGTTTGTGACACAGGATTTCCTTCCCTGAAACCGTGCTGGTTGTCGTTTATAAGCTTGTGTCTTTCTAGGTGCTCCACCACTCTCCTCCTGATGATCTTCTCCATGACTTTGCATACTATACACGTCAGTGACACAGGTCTATAGTTTAATGCCTCGTGTCTGTCTCCTTTCTTAAAAATTGGGACTACATTTGCAGTCTTCCAAGCCTCAGGTAGTTGCCCAGTTTCAATGGATGTGTTGAAGATTTTTGTTAGTGGCACACACAACATCTCTGCTCCCTCTCTAAGGACCCACGGAGAAATGTTGTGTCCCACCGCTTTTGAGGTATCGAGTTCACATAGCAGCTTCTTCACCTCCTCCTCGGTTGTGTGTATTTCATCCAGCACTTGTTGGTAAACCTCCCTATTCTGAATTCCTGGAGTCCTTCCTGTCTCCTCTGTAAATACTTCTTTAAATCTCATGTTGAGCTCCTCACATAACTCTTGGTCGTTTCTTGTGAACTCCCCACCTTCCTTCCTCAGCCTGATTACCTGGTCCTTGACTGTTGTTTTCCTCCTGATGTGGCTATACAACAAGCTTCCGGGTCAGACTTGACTTTTGATGCTATATCTTTTTCATATTGTCGCTGAGCCTCCTTCTTACCTGTGCATATTCGTTTCTGGCTCTTCGGCTAATCTCTTTATTTTCCTGGGTCCTTTGTCTTCTGTACATTTTCCATTCTCTATTACACTTAGTTTTGCCTCCCTACACCTCTGGGTGAACCAAGGACTCGTTCTGGTCTTCCCATTACTTCCGTTTCCCTTGGGGACAAACCTCTCCTCTGCCTCTTTGCATTTGGTTGTCACATATTCCATAATTTCTTTTACTGGTTTTCCTGCCAATTCTCTCTCCCACTGAACATCTTGTAGGAAGTTCCTCATGCCTGTAGTCCCCACTTTGTAGTTTCGTTTCCCATTCCAATTCCTGCTCCCCTCTCCACTTGTAGCTCAACTATATAATCAAAACACTGAACCAAATGATCACTAGCTCCAAGGGGCCTTTCATACGTGATATCCTTGATGTCCGAACTACTCAAGGTGAATACTAGGTCCAGTCTTGCTGGATCATCCCCACCCTCTCTCTGGTAGTGTCTCTAACATATTGATGCATGAGGTTTCCAGTACCACATCCATCATCTTGGTTCTCCATGATTTAGGACCCCCGTGGGGTCCAGGTTTCCCAATCAATCTCCTTGTGATTGAAATCACCCATAACTAGCTAACTTTGTTCTCCCCAAGAGGGCTCTTCTGGCTACCTCGGCTAGTGTCTACCATTGCTGTGTTACTCTCGTCGTATTCTTCTCTTGGCCTCCTGCAGTTCTGTGGTGGGTTGTACATTACAGCAATTACCATTATGGCCCTCAGACTGAATTGTATGGTGATGTGTGTACTCACCTAATTGTGGTTGCAGGGGTCGAGACTCAGCTCCTGGCCCCGCCTCTTCACTGTCCGCTACTAGGTCTCTGCTCTCCCTGCTCCATGAGCTTTATCATACCTCGTCTTAAAACTACGTATGGTTCCTGCCTCCACTATATCTTTCTCTAGACTATTCCACTTCCTGACTACTCTGTGGCTGAAGAAATGCTTCCTAACATCCCTTTGACTAATCTGAGTCTTCAGCTTCCAGTTGTGTCCCCTTGTTTCTGTGTTCCCTCTCTGGAACATCCTGTCACTGTCTACCTTGTCGATTCCCCGCAGTATTTTGTATGTCGTTATCATGTCTCCTCTGACCCTACTTTCCTCCAGTGTTGTTAGTCCTATTTCCCTCAACCTTTCTTCATAGGACAGTGTGTGTGTATGTGTGTGTGTATATATGTATGTGTGTATGTGTGTGTGTGTGTGTGTGTGTGTGTGTGTGTGTGTGACCCAACAATTAAAATTTTCACCAAGAACTCATTACAGTTGTGACCGGGTTTGGACGTGTGAATTGCTCATTACTTTATAATTTGTTCATGATTGTAACCATGTATAAACGTAAGTAAGTAAATTTACTTACTTGTGAGTTCATTACCTTTGTAACTTGCTCAGCTATCATAACTTTTGGGTCCAGTCCCTGGACCCATTATGTACCTCTGGAATCTTTTGACTACCGTCCACACCATGGGTATGGGGTGCATAATATAGATATGAAACTAACTAACTAAAAGGAACTGGGGCTACCCTCCCCTTCCTCGGATCAAATATGATAAATTCCCATTTTCCAGACATTGTATGACCCGCCCTACAGGTTTACTGTTAACACAACACTGTACCATCACCACTACAACTACTAACACAACACTGTACCATCACCACTACAACTACTAACACAACACTGTACCATCACCACTACAACTACTAACACAACACTGTACCACCACTACAACTACTAACACAACACTGTACCACCACTACAACTACTAACACAACACTATCATCACTACTACAACTACTAACACAACACTGTACCATACTACTACAACTACTAACACAACACTGTACCACCACTACAACTACTAACACAACACTGTACCATCACTACTACAACTACTAACACAACACTGTACCACAACTACAACTACTAACACAACACTGTACCACAACTACAACTACTAACACAACACTGTACCATCACTACAACTACTAACACAACACTGTACCACCACTACAACTACTAACACAACACTGTACCACCACTACAACTACTAACACAACACTGTACCACCACTACAACTACTAACACAACACTGTACCATCACACTACAACTACTAACACAACACTGTACCATCACTACTACAACTACTAACACAACACTGTACCACCACTACAACTACTAACACAACACTGTACCACCACTACAACTACTAACACAACACTGTACCACCACTACAACTACTAACACAACACTGTACCACCACTACAACTACTAACACAACACTGTACCACCACTACAACTACTAACACAACACTGTACCACCACTACAACTACTAACACAACACTGTACCACTACTACAACTACTAACACAACACTGTACCACCACTACAACTACACAAACACTGTACCACCACTACAACTACTAACACAACACTGTCCACACTACAACTACTAACACAACACTGTACCACCACTAAACTACTAACAAACCTGTACCACCTCAACTATAACACAACACTGCCACACAACTACTAACACAACACTGTACCACCACACAACTACTAACAAACACTGTACCACCACTACAACTACTAACACAACACTGTACCACCACTACAACTACTAACCACACTGTACCACCACTACAACTACTAACACAACACTGTACCACCACTACAACTACTAACACAACACTGTACCACCACACAACTACTAACACAACACTGTACCACACACTACAACTACTAACACAACACTGTACCACCACTACAACTACTAACACAACACTGTACCACCACTACAACTACTAACACAACACTGACCACCACTACAACTACTAACACAACACTGTACCACCACTACAACTACTAACAAACACTGTACCACCACTACAACTACTAACAAACACTGTACCACACTACAACTACTAACACAACACTGTACCACACTACAACTACTAACACAACACTGTACCACACTACAACTACTAACACAACACTGTACCACACTACAACTACTAACACAACACTGTACCACCACTACAACTACTAACACAACACTGTACCACCACTACAACTACTAACACAACACTGTACACACTACAACTACTAACACAACACTGTACCACCACTACAACTACTAACAAACACTGTACCACCACTACAACTACAACACAACACTGAAAAACTACACAACACCAACTACAACTACTAACACAACACTGTACCACCACTACAACTACTAACACAACACTGTACCACCACTACAACTACTAACACAACACTGTACCACCACTACAACTACTAACACAACACTGTACCACCACTACAACTACTAACACAACACTGTACCACCCACTACAACTACTAACAACAACACTGTACCACCACTACAACTACTAACAAACACTGTACCATCACCACTACAACTATAACAACACTGTACCACACTACAACTACTAACACAACACTGTACCACCACTACAACTACTAACACAACACTGTACCACACTACAACTACTAACAAACACTGTACCACCACTACAACTACTAACACAACACTGTCTACCACTACAACTACTAACACAACACTGTACCACCACTACAACTACTAACACAACACTGTACCACCACTACAACTACTAACACAACACTGTACCACCACTACAACTACTAACACAACACTGTATCACTACTACAACTACTAACACAACACTGTACCACCACTACAACTACTAACATAACACTGTACCACCACTACATCTACTAACATAACACTGTACCATCACCACTACAACTACTAACACAACACTGTACCATCACTACAACTACTAACACAACACTGTACCACCACTACAACTACTAACACAACACTGTACCACTACTACAACTACTAACACAACACTGTACCACCACTACAACTACTAACACAACACTGTACCACCACTACAACTACTAACACAACACTGTACCACCACTACAACTACTAACATAACACTGTACCACCACTACAACTACTAACACAACACTGTACCATCACCACTACAACTACTAACACAACACTGTACCACCACTACAACTACTAACACAACACTGTACCACTACTACAACTACTAACACAACACTGTACCACCACTACAACTACTAACACAACACTGTACTACCACTACAACTACTAACACAACACTGTACCACCACTACAACTACTAACACAACACTGTACCATCACAACTACAACTACTAACACAACACTGTACATTCAACACTACAACTACTAACACAACTCTGTACCATCATTACTACAACTACTAACACAACACTGTACCACCACTACAACTACTAACACAACACTGTACCACCACTACAACTACTAACACAACACTGTACCATCACCACTACAACTACTAACACAACACTGTACCATCACCACTACAACTACTAACACAACACTGTACCACCACTACAACTACTAACACAACACTGTACCACTACTACAACTACTAACACAACACTGTACCACACACAACAACTACTAACACAACACTGTACCACCACTACAACTACTAACACAACACTGTACCACACTACAACTACTAACACAACACTGTACCATCACATACTACAACACAACCTTACATCTAAACTACAAACAACACTGTACCAACCACTACAACTACTAACACAACACTGTACCACCACTACAACTACTAACACAACACTGTACCACCACTACAACTACTAACACAACACTGTACCACCACTACTAACTACTAACACAACACTGTACCACACTCAACTACACACAACCTGTACCACCACTACATACTAACACAACACTGTACCACCACTACAACTACTAACATAACACTGTACCACCACTACAACTACTAACATAACACTGTACCATCACCACTACAACTACTAACACAACACTGTACCACTACTACAACTACTAACACAACACTGTACCACCACTACAACTACTAACACAACACTGTACCATCACCACTACAACTACTAACACAACACTGTACCACCTACTACAACTACTAACACAACACTGTACCACCACTACAACTACTAACACAACACTGTACCACCACTACAACTACTAACATAACACTGTACCATCACAACTACAACTACTAACACAACACTGTACCATCACCACTACAACTACTAACACAACACTGTACCACCACTACAACTACTAACACAACACTGTACCACACACTACAACTACTAACACAACACTGTACCATCACCACTACAACTACTAACACAACACTGTACCACCACTACAACTACTAACACAACACTGTACCACACTACAACTACTAACACAACACTGTACCACCACTACAACTACTAACACAACACTGTACCACCACTACAACTACTAACACAACACTGTACCACCACTACAACTACTAACACAACACTGTACCATCACCACTACAACTACTAACACAACACTGTACCACCACTACAACTACTAACATAACACTGTACCATCACCACTACAACTACTAACACAACACTGTACCATCACTACAACTACTAACACAACACTGTACCACCACTACAACTACTAACACAACACTGTACCACCACTACAACTACTAACACAACACTGTACCACCACTACAACTACTAACACAACACTGTACCACCACTACAACTACTAACACAACACTGTACCACCACTACAACTACTAACACAACACTGTACCACCACTACAACTACTAACACAACACTGTACCACCACTACAACTACTAACACAACACTGTACCACCACTACAACTACTAACACAACACTGTACCACCACTACAACTACTAACACAACACTGTACCACCACTACAACTACTAACACAACACTGTACCACCACTACAACTACTAACACAACACTGTACCACCACTACACTACTAACAAACACTGTACCACCACTACAACTACTAACACAACACTGTACCACACTACAACTACTAAACAACACTGTACCACCACTACAACTACTAACACAACACTGTACCACTACTACAACTACTAACACAACACTGTACCACACTAAACTACTAAACAACACTGTACCACACTACAACTACTAACACAACACTGTACCACCACTACAACTACTAACAAACACTGTACTATACACTACAACTACTAACACAACACTGTACCATCACTACAACTACTAACACAACACTGTACCACCACTACAACTACTAACACAATACTGTACCACTACTACAACTACTAACACAACACTGTACCACCACTACAACTACTAACACAACACTGTACCACCACTACAACTAACACAACACTGTACCACCACTACAACTACTAACATAACACTGTACCATCACCTCTAATGCTACAAACACAACACTGTACCATCACCACTACAACTACTAACATAACACTGTACCACCACTACAACTACTAACAGAACACTGTACCATCACCACTACAACTACTAACACAACACTGTACCACCACTACCACTAACACAACACTGTACCACTACTACATCTACTAACATAACACTGTACCACCACTACAACTACTAACACAACACTGTACCACCACTACAACTACTAACACAACACTGTGCCATCACTACAACTACTAACACAACACTGTACCATCACCACTACAACTAACACACTAGTATGCTATCACTACCACCATCACAGTTATCATGACTACCACCATCACAGTTACCATGACTACCGCCATCACAGTTACCATGACTACTACCATCACAACCACCACTATCACTATGGTAAGATCTACAACACTTCTACCAAAATTACACACTACTCTTAATACCAGTATTGCTACTACATCATCACAACAATTAGAACAGCTTTCAAAACTACAACTATCATTACCATTATCTCAACTACTACCCTCACCACCTCTACTACATAACCATTATCACCGTATTGACCAACACAACCAGGACTACCACTATTACCACTACAACCACCATCACTATCACAACCTTCTCTGTAATTTCACTGCGGCACCACTACAGCAGATGTGTCATACAGTAATATTATTTAATAATAATAATAATAATAATAATAATAATAATAATAATAATAATAATCGTAAATGTTATTTGGTTGTTCCAAGCTAACTATATTTAGAGTGAGTGTGATATACTGAGAAGTTCAGAGTCGTATATTATTATTATTATTATCAAAGAAAGCGCAACATCAGATCAGAAGAGGACAAATAAAACTCACTTGGTTCGTCACTTTGTGATACATTGAGAACTTGAGGTCGGTGAAGCACAGGGTAAAAATGGCCTGCCAGTCTTCTTCCAGGGACCACTTCCAAGATTATTTCGTTACCTATGATGATCTGTTTGATTTGTGCGATCTGGAGAACAGAAAAAGGCTAGGCAACGGGGTGTCTGCTACAGCATATAAGGTGATTTTCAACGGTAAATACACTTGTCTTAAACTTGGAAAATGTTTGGAGGATCAAGAAGTATTTTATGAGGAAGCCATTACATTAGCCAAGCTGAAAGGAGCTGGTGGAGCTCCATTCCTGTACTGTGTGTGCAGTAACTTCCCAGCAGTTGTTATGTCCTTCAGAGGCGGTACTACCTTATATAAGTTTTGCAAGAAGAACTATGACTTAAACCTAGAAACTTTGTTGCTGATATTCGTTCAGGTGGCAATTAACCTGGAGGAGATCCACCAATGTGGATTTATCCACACTGATGTGAAGGCAGACAACGTCCTCATTCATGAAACAGAGAACAACCTCGAAGTTAATTTAATTGACTTTGGTCACAGTAAAAAAGTTGGAGAGCACATGAACTGGGACTATACCCCTGAAGAACACGAAGATTACCCTCACATCGCACCTGAGGTATTCCTTTGTGGTCCTTGCACCCCTAAAGGTGATGTTTATTCCCTGGGACACATGATGTTTCAACTCTTGGACTCTTATTTTAGAAAAAAGAAAATTCCTTGTCCCTTGAATCTAATTAAATTGATTGATTTTATGGTGGACCCTGAGAGATCAAGACGACCATCCATCCTTGAAGTGATTAATGTACTTGAAGATATGATAAAATAACTGCTGAGCAACGCCACCCCACAGGCTGACACACCATTAGAAGCCGATGCACCATCACAAGCCGATGCACCATCACAAGAACTGATGCACCATCACAAGCTGATGCACCATCACAAGCATGATGCACCATCACAAGCTGATGCACCATCACAAGCTGATGCACCATCACAAGCTGATGCACCATCACAAGCTGATGCACCATCACAAGCTGATGCACCATCACAAGCTGATGCACCATCACAAGCTGATGCACCATCACAAGCTGATGCACCATCACAAGCTGATGCACCATCACAATGTCTCGATGCATCACATCACAAGCTGATGCACCATCACAAGCTGATGCACCATCACAAGCTGATGCACCATCACAAGCTGATGCACCATCACAAGCTGATGCACCATCACAAGCTGATGCACCATCACAAGCCGATGCACCATCACAAGCTGATGCACCTCAGAGCTGATGCACCATCACAAGCTGATGCACCATCACAAGCCGATGCACCATCACAAGCTGATGCACCATCACAAGCTGATGCACCATCACGAAGCCGATGCACCATCAGAAGCCGATGCACCATCAGAAGCCGGACTCACCATCAGAAGCGGACGCACCATCAGAAGCGGACTCACCATCAAGGGTGATGGTGCCTGAGCTTGCCAGGGACCTCACCACGCCACTGACCGACGCAGACGTCCACCACGGGGTGATCATATCTGGGTTGTATTTTAATTAACAAGACAAAACTTGCATCACTTCACTATGCCTTGTATATGGCACTGTCTTGCATGTATGATAACAGTTATTAACAACATAAGACACCACAGAGTGAGCTCCTGCAGTCTTCTCTATGTATTCTTCTCAACTCTAACATTCTTACTAAAAGTTATTTTTAAAGAAAGGAATCTGGTTTTAAATAAAAAATATTTTATAAAAACTATTTTGCTTTATTTAAAAAAAGTTTTAATTTATTTTATAAAAACTATCTTGCTTTATTTAAAAAAAGTTTTAGTTCAAAATAAGAAAGTTTATTTAAAAGAAGGAACTCGAGGAGCAGCCACCTCCACGTGGTGAGTTCTGGGTATTTTGTAACGATAAAAACCTCTTACAAAATAGCTGAGAGCTGCTCATAGTTGTTGTTATGTGTTTGTGAACTATACATGTGTACAGGTAGTGTGTGGACCTATAGTAGTGACCAGAGAAGACCAGGAGCTATGACTCAACCCTGCAGCCACAATACTTGTAGTGGTTTACCTGGAGAGGGTTTCTGGTGTCAACGCCCCTGCAGCTCGGTCTGAGACCAGGCCTCATGGTGGATCAGGGTCTGTTACTGCTGGCCGCTCACAAACTGACCTATGAACCACAGCCTGGTTGGTCAGGTACTGACTTTAGGTGCCTGTCCAGTGCCTTCTTGATGACAGCCAGGGGTCTATTGGTAATCCCCTTTGTGTATGCTGGGAGGCAATTGAACAGTCTTGGGCCCCGGACACTTATTGTGTTGTCTCTCAGTGTACTCGTGGTGCCCCTGCTTTTCATTGGGGGAATGTTGCATCTCCTGCCGAGTCTTTTGCTTTCATAGGGAGTGATTTTCGTGTGCAAGTTTGGTACTAATCGCTCTAGGATTTTCCAAATGTATATTATCATGTATCTCTCTCGCCTGCGTTCCAGGGAATACAAATCAAGGGACTTCAACCGTTCCCAGTAGTTTAGATGCCTTATCGTACTTATGTGTGATGTGAAAGTTCTTTGTACACTCTCCAGGTCAGCAATGTCGCCAGCCTTGGAGGAGGCAGTTAGTGCACAGCAGTATTCCAGCCACTTAGTGGAGAGATTTAACAGCAGATTAGCAGTGACCTTTTCTGAAGCTACTCTGACCGTTACAATGAAGCGATTGGCAGTGGAAAAACTGTCATCTGCCGTGAGATTATTGTCTCAAGACTCTTGCCAGTGATACTAATCTGTAGTTGCTGATTTCCGCTCTGCTTTTCTTTTTGTGAACATAGACTACATTTGCTTTTTTCGACATAGAAGGCTAAATACACTCTACTAGGCAGTGCTGATAGACAGTGGCGTTGCTAGGGTTGGTGTCACCCGGGGCGGCATCTTTGGTGTCACCCGGGGCATCTTTGGTGTCACCCATGAAATCAAGGGCGAGGGGATGGGTGGGGGTAAATTCAGTTACGTCACACTGCATGACCAGTTACGTCACTCTGCATGACCAGTGACGTCACTACTGCATGACCAGTGACGTCACTACTGCATGACCAGTGACGTCACTACTGCATGACCAGTGACTAATGTTTAGCAATGAGAATGTTTAAGGCCATAAACCGAACAGGAGAATACTTCTCAACTTTATTAATGATAAAATAAATAATCGTAGTAATATTGAGAAAACATGAACTCAAATTCCACTTTGAGTACAGGCAACAGAAAAACATTACAATATCAGAGAAACACTAGTTCCGATTTGACCTTGAGTACAGGTAACATCTCAAGGAATCAGATCTTACATTTCCTTGCCTTCAATCCAGAGACAAGATGTTCCAGAGATGGGACACAGAAAAAAGGGGGTCACAATTGGAAGTTGAAGACTCAGATGAGTCAAAGGGATGTTAGGAAGTATTTCTTCATTCATAGAGTTGTCAGGAAGTGGAATAGCCTAGAAAGTGACGTAGTGGAGGCAGGAACCATACATAGTTTTAAGACGAGGTTTGATAAAGCTCATGGACCAGGGAGAGAGGAACCTAGTAGCAATAAGTGAAGAGGCGGGGAAAGGAGCTGTTAATCGACCCCTGCAACCACAAATAGGTGAGTACACTCATGCACCAACATGTCAGGGACACTACCAGAGAGAGGGAGAGGATGAACCAGCAAGGCTAGACCTCGTGTTCCCCCTGAGCAGCTCAGACATTGAGGACATCACACATGTGTACGTCAGGCCCATATTAGAATATGCAGCACCAGTCTGGAACCCACACCTGGTCAAGCACGTAAAGAAACTAGAGAAAGTGCAAAGGTTTGCGACAAGGTTAGTTCCACAACTCAGGGTCTGTCTTATGAAGAAAGGTTGAGGGAAATAGGACTAACAACACTGGAGGAAAGAAAGGTCAGAGGAGACATGATAACGACATACAAAATACTGCGGGGGAAATTTACAAGGTAGACAGTGACAGGATGTTCCAGAGAGGGAACACAGAAACAAGGGGACACAACTGTTTCATCGTTAGAGAAAATCATTATAGTATTAGGGTAATTTTAGGAGATTGACCCAAGCAAGTAAAATTTGAGAAATTTAATATAAAAGAATTCATATAATTATTCAGGGTATGGTATAAAGTTTCTCTCTCATGATAAACTTTATTCGAAAACATCGACCTATGACTTTACTTGTTTCTGTACAATAATCATACTCAATGACATGAGTTTTATACAAATAATATTTTATATTAACGTTTCGCAATACAATAACTGAGACTATGGCCTCAATAAAGGCAGAGAAGTATAAAATATCAATTGAAACATCAAATACATTTTCTTGAGACAATAATTCAGAATACTGACCAAAACTCGGCTAATACAAGCTATCACCGTAAGTCGTGGATGAATAGACAATTTTCAAACCATATTAGGGACTTAACAAACCCTCTTAAAGGTGGAATAACTTCCCAAGCCTACTCCAAAGAGCGTATGACTACTCTTGTGAAAGTCAGTGAACCTACTCCTGGTCAGGAGTGGATGTGTGAACCTACAACTGAGGAGGAGGTGATGAAGTTTCTCAGTGACCTTGATACCTCAAAGGCGATGGGACCGGACAACATCTCCCAGTGGGTCCTAAAGAGGGAGCAGAGATGCTGTGTGTGCCATAACCACAATCTTCAACACATCCCTTGAAACTGGGCAACTACCTGAGATATGGAAGAAGGCAAATGTAGTTCCTATCTTCAAGAAAGGAAACAGAAACGAGGCACTAAACTATAGACCAGTGTCCTACGTGTATAGTGTGCAAAGTCACGGAGAAAATTATCAGGAGGAGGAGGTGGTAGAGCACCTGGAACGGAACAAGATTATAAACGACAACCAGCACGGGTTCGTGGAAGGCAAGTCCTGTGTCACAAACCTTCTGGAGTTCTAGACAAGGTAACTGAAGTAAGACACGAAGAGATTTAGATTTTTAGATTAGATTTTGCTACCGAGTGGCTGGTTATTGTACACCCCATATCCATCCTGTGGACGGTAGCGCAAGAGCATATGGATACACAAAAGGCCTAGGCACTAGGCCCCAAAAGGGTTAACAATTGTCATTTGGATTTACATATATCTACATTTGGGAAATTTGTTAGTATAACTGGTATCTTATTTTCATTAATAAGATATCTTGACAAGTCACATAGGTTATTATATTGTCTGTCTCTATATTCCTCAATAAGTGGACAATTAAGCACATACCTGTTGGGTATGTGTTGGGGAGGATGTCGTTTGCTTGTTAATATCTTTGTTTTAGAAGATATTACGAGGCCTATCGATTACAAATTGCTTGAACTTCATTAAGAACGGTACTCATCTTTTTATGCCCTGTTGTATGGATCATGATGTCATCAGCATAGCTTATAGCTATATGTTTAGGTGAGAGGGGTGTTTTGATTGCATTTTCTTGGACTGCAGGAAGGCCTTCGAGACAGTTCCTCACAAGACATTAGTGCAGAAGCTAGAGGATCAGGCACGTATAACAGGAAGGGCACTGCAATGGATCAGAGAATACCTGACAGGGAGGCAACAACGGGTCATGGTACGTGACGAGGTATCACAGTGGGCGCCTGGGACGAGCGGGGTCCCACGGGGTCAGTCTTAGGACCAGTGCTATTCTTGGTATATTGAACGACAATAATATAATAATATAATAATATTTTTATTTCGATGCATGTTACAAGTGTACATTGTTATTGGTAGTTACAATTATAAAACTGTAATGCAAGGATAGCCACTGGCATGCCATGGCATTAGGGGCAGTTTATTCTAAAGACTTATTCACTAAGTACTTAATGCTAGAGAAATTGATTGAGTTTATTATAGTTCTGTATTATT
>WNWK01046139.1:0-14437 GCA_009830355.1 Cherax destructor | reverse complement strand
GGCGGCTTCTCGCTCTTTCTTTCTAGACCACTTCCGTTCTCATTCCCATGCCATCGCAGTATACACCGATGGTTCAAAGTCATCTGACGGCGTCGGATTCGCAGCAGTGTTTCCGGACAGCGTTGTACGAGGGCATCTATTACCCTCGGCTAGCATATTTACGGCTGAATTGTATGCTATTCTTGTGGCACTTATCCGTATTGCATCTATGCCTGAGTCACCATTTGTGGTCGTTTCAGACTCCCTTAGTGCTTTACAGGCTATCCGTAAAATTGATACACCTCACCCCCTAGTTCTTCGTATCCACCTTTGGTTACACCGTATCTTTAGCAAGCATAAAGATATTGTTTTTTGTTGGGTCCCTGGTCATGTTGACGTACAGTGTAATGAACAATCAGACACTGCTGCGCGGTCAGCAGTACATGACCTTCCAGTTTCATATAGAGGTGTTCCTTTCACGGACTATTTTGCGGTCATTGCTACCCACCTTCGCACCAGTTGGCAACAACGCTGGTCTGACCTGCTGAATAACAAACTTCATTCTATTAAACTGGTTATAGGTTTCTGGCCTTCTTCTTGTCACCAATGTCGAGGTTGGGAGACTACTCTCTCCCGTCTTCGCATCGGCCACACTCGTCTTACTCACGGGTATCTCATGGAGAGGCTCCCTGCCCCTCTCTGTGAGCATTGTCAGGTTCCAGTGTCTGTTCGACATATCCTGTTGGACTGCCCACTCTATCAACGAGCACGCAGAATTTACCTCCAACGACTTCTTCGCTCTGCGGCCCTTTCTTTACCTTCCCTTCTTGCAGATGGACCCTCCTTTAATCCTGACTCTCTCATTGACATTTTGACAGAAACTGACTTACTACACAAACTCTGAAGATTATACCTCTAGCACCTCCCTCAGTCCCTTCTACCTCGATCTCTTGCTACCCTCTATCCCTGCACTATCCACCGTCATCTTGCACTCCATACCCTACTAATCGTCCATCTCCCTCTTACAACCCACTCTCCCTGCATCCTACAATAACCTGCAGCGCTGTATAACCCCTGTGGTTTAGCGCTTCTATTTGATTATAATAATAAATAATCCACTACTTTGAGCTCAGTTTCAAGCCATTTTCAGTACTAAAACCAATCAAAATCATCTTTATTTCTGCAATATGTCTTCCCTTAAATTACATTCACTTGTAAGACGTAGAATGAGGGGAGACATGATCGAGGTATACAAGTGGAAAATGGGTATTAACAAAGGGGATATAAATAAGGTCTTGAGGATATCTCTCCAAGAGAGAACCCGCAATAATGGATTCAAGTTAGATAAGTTTAGATTTAGAAAGGATATAGGAAAGTATTGGTTTGGAAATAGGGTAGTTGATGAGTGGAACAGTCTGCCTAGTAGGGTTATTGAAGCTAGGACCTTGGGTAGTTTCAAATTTAGGTTGGATAAATTCATGAGTGAGAGGGGTTTGGATTTGAGTGGGACTCGCAAATGAGTGAATGGAATTGTCAAAGCTTATTTCTTGGGTAGCATTAAAAATTGGATTGAGCAAGTTTTCTGTTAGTGGGACGGATTGTGAAGGACTTGCCTAGTATGGGCCAACAGGCCTGCTGCAGTGTTCCTCCTTTCTTATGTTCTTATGTTCTTATTCTATCAAATGTGACCAAGAAACCTCGAATACAACTGTAAAAAACATACGAAAAACATCACAAAGTTGCCGTTTTAATCCAAAAATACAGTCAGTTTTTTTTCTCATTATGCACTGTGTACTGCAGGATTTGTTTTATGTGGTGCACACTTACCACATATATGTATTCTCTCATATCTAGGCCTAAATTTACCGCTCACAGTTTATCTGAGTGATGTAAGCTCATGGCATAGAACTACGGCTTTGACCGTGGCTTCAAAGCTGTAGAACTACAGGACGGACCCTCAAAGGGTTAAAAGTGAAAACAGCTTTCAAACTCTTGATGCTCAACTTAAGATTTTATTTTTTAAACACTCCATTGTTGACACCTGTCATAACAGAAACATTATCAGTGCCTAGAGCAATAAGTTTTTGTAACTCATGTTCATTACTTTTCAAAGATTCCTTTAAAGCTTTGCCTCTTATGTATATATTTTAATATAACCTTTCCTATTTTCTTTTTGTTTTTTTGCAGATGGGGTAAAATACCTGTATGAAAAATTTCTTCCAACTTTACAACATAACATGTATGAAGTAATTGAGACTTCTGAAAATATGAGAGAGGCTGAGAAAGAGGCAGTAATGGCTGATGTTAATATCTCAAGTTATCAGTGCTCTGAGCAACAACATGATGATAACTCAAGTAGTCAGCATATAGAAGAATACGATATTGATGACCCAGACGATCACTGTCCAGAGGATGACCATAGTGATGCTGACTTGGCCAATTGTGCAGAGAAACAAATGACAGACGATCCAAAAAAGTGAACACTTTTTTTTTTTTCTTTTTGATTCACTGAAGAGTTTTGGTTAATATAAACTTGGTATCCATTCAGATAATGCACAAGGGAAGGAATGCTAATGCTACAGATATTCAATTCTGAGGATGTAAACCTGCAGAAAAAAACTGCATCAAGTACAGTGCTTTTAAGTGATGCTTACTTTAAGAGATTTATATGTGAAAGTAATATTAAGCCTTTAACTGTTAAGGCATTGATCAGCACATCACTGCTAGTGCTCCAAATATTTTTTTTTTTTTTTTTTTTTTGTAAAAAAAAAGGTTAATTTTCCAAGTGTTTTAATAAAAAAAATTTTTTTTTAGAGAGTATTTACTGAGATATGAGGCTGCAAAGTTGGCACTGGATGATCATGTGATGGCAAGATGGAGTCCTACTTGCAGAAATGTCTCAGATATGCCACATGTGGAAAGACACAAATGTGGACGAAATGTATATATTCCTTGCCACAGTTGTGATTATGCATAGTATCTACAAGCACAATAGTATAATACAGTACTAGTTCACAGACTACTGCATCAGAGTACTTGACTGTTCAAGGGATACCTGTCGTTCAAGCAGTATATACCAAGTAAACCTAATTGTTTTGATATAAAACTGTGGCCAGAATGTATCTATTCCTTGTCACAGTCATGCTTATGTGTGTGGAACAGTGAGAACAAATAGAAAACATATGCCAAGGTTCACTGGGGCAGTGCTGATAATACAGTGCACCATCAGCAATGCAGGGTGACTGCACCATTAGCAGTGTGAGGTGCCACCCTGACACCATGCTTCGAGGAGTTTCATACATACACTCGAAGACTTCTAAAAACATTGCTGGGACCTATAAATAATTTCTGTATATTTGTAGACAATAGTATTTGACCAAGGCAGGTGGACATGTTTACCTGTCAGCATGTAAATATGTTGTGACTAATTATTATTTCAGCACTGCCCCCAGTGAACCTTGGCATGTTTTTTATTTCTTCTCACTGTTCCACACACACACACAAGCAGGACTGTCTCTGTCTGTCTGTCTGCCTGCCTGCCTGTCTGTCTGTCTGCATGTCTCTCTCTCTGTCTCGAAGAGAGCTGCTCATGAACCTGACCTTAATCTAGACTTTCAAACAGGTATTACACAAGTTGTAGAATTGCTATGTCTGCACAAATGGAAAGATACAACTGTGACCAAAATGTGTATTACTTGTTACAGTAATGCTTATACCTTATATCTACAAGCACAGTATAGCACTTTGACCTTTTTTTGGGGTTATCCTAGGTAATTTACACTATGATAACTGTACTTATGTGTCCCTGTGACTAAATAAACTTAGTCCTTGATTCTTTTCAAGGAACACCTGTTCTTCAAGCAATTACATTTGCTTAGAATATTTCTTGAAGGAGAGACATTCCTTGAACAGAATCAAGAACTAAGTAAGTTTATTTAGTCACAGGTACACAAAAGTACAGTTATCATACATAGCGTAAATTACCAAGGATAACCCAAAAAAGCCAAACAAAGTGCTATACAATTTTTGTAGATATAAGGCATAAACATGACTGTGGCAAGTAATACACATACACCCAGCTAGCCGAACACGTATTACATGTAACAGAATCGTTTCTCTTTACTTAGGGCATAGGTTATAGGACATTCTGGCAGGATGACACTACCAGTGGTATCAAAATTGAAAGGATATGGCACAAATGTTGCACAGGTTATCTAGGTTTTTTATATTTCCTCGACCACTTGTGGCCACATCCATCTCAAAGCCACTAAACTCGTGGTCTACATTATTTTCCTCAAAAAAAAGTGTGTGTTTGATATGCTGTTTGCTCTAGCTGGCGCTCAGTTGAACTGGTGCTCCCACAAGGTACTAAGTTTTCCCAGATTTTTTTTAATACTGCACACACACTGAGTGCCTAGTCCTATCAGGCCTCTCGCACCAAATTTGGAGGCAGGAAAAATAAAATGTTGGTCAATGTTATGAGCACTAGCAGTAAAACATAGATCAATGGTTTGACAATTAAAGGGTTAATATCTCTCTTAAACAGTGTACAGTGGACCCCCAAGTAACGAGCAAAATTCATTCCAGAAGCCTGCTCAAGTGCCATTACCAAATGAATTTACTCCCTTAAGAAATAATGTCAAGTAGGTTAGTCCATTTCAGACCCCCAAAAATACACTTACAAAAGCACTTACAATATTATACAGTGGTCCCTCGGTTTTCGTGCATCTCCAAACTCGAACATTTATGTAAGTGTATTTTCGTATGCTGTTGCAAGTGTATTTTTGGGGGTCTGAAATAGACTAACCTACGTGACATTATTTCTTAAGGAAGTAAATTCGTTCGGTAATGGCACTTGAGCAGCATTCTGGAACGAATTTTCGGCAAAAACCGAGGGACCACTGTACTTACATAATTGTACGATTTCCGGGGTGCTCGTTACTCGGGGTCCACTGTATATAGAATTATTATTTTTAAGTCATAAAGAATGGCTTATGATTGCTTCTCATTAATATTTAGAAATAGTTTTGTAATGATCATTATATTTTCCAGTTACAGCATACACTGGAGGTAATGTTTGTGGGTTAATTTTTTTTTTTAAATGTTTTAATTAAGCATAGTAACTTTTCAGTTTAAGACTTAAGAAATTGATTACAGATTTTATTCATTATTATGCTACAGTAAACCATCGATTTAATGGACCTCGATATAGCACTTTTAAAATAATGGAAAAATTCCACTGGGTAAACAGTATTTTCAACATCTATATTTTCAATGTTTATTGCAATATAACTAGTTTGTGTACAGTACAGGTTGACTATTACTAATCTGGCATCATCGGGACCTGTAGGGTGCCGGATCAGTGATTTTGCCGAATTACAGAGTGGGTAGGTTAGAATACACTTAACCCAACAGGTAACCACCTCAAGCTACCTGTAAATCAGTACAAGTTGGTTAACCCTTTCACTGTTGCGACCCCTGTGTTCCCAAACGTTTTCCAAGTGTCAAAGAATTAAAAAAAAAATTATATTATGAAATGATAGAGAATCTTTCTCTGTAGGTAATGAAACCAAACGTATGAAACTTTATGGAAAAACTTATGGAATTATGCTTTTGTAAAGTTAGCAGTCTCAGCGATATTTACACATTGGCAATTTCACCCACTTGACACCCTATTTTTGGCCAGTTCCATTGTTCCAGGCAACCAAACTCATAGCTATTTTGCTAGTATTCATTCTATTCTGTTGATTGAGTACAAGACACTTCCAATTTACCTATTTCAACTACCCAATAGAGTGATCAGAAATTGGTAATTTAGCCAATTTCACACAAATTTCAAGAGATGCCAATTTCAAAATAGGGTCTAGAATAAACACTGCAGACCTTCCTGGCACTAAAATAATATTTTATTTGTTCTTTAGGCACATCTCTCATATTACGCTTGCTTTCGATTCTGAATTTTTATTCACACAAAAAATAGAAGATTTACTATTATGCAGACTGCTGCACTATTGTAATAACTGTATAAATAATATCATCCTCTTTATGACCATGTATTAGACCAGTCAGTTGGACACATATTGGATGCGTGATGTGATTTGTTTACTTTTGAACATTGGCAAAAATTGAACATTTCTGCTGAGCTCAATTTCAAGGTACTTTCCATCCTGAAACCAATCAAAATCATCTCTGTTTCTGTAATATATCTTCTATTCTATCAAATAAGACCAAAAACTGAGAATGCAACCATAAAAAACGTACGAAAACACACTGCAAATTTGCTGTTTTACACCAAAAACAAGTTCACAGTTTTTTCTCATTATGCACTGCATGCTGCAGGATTTTTTTTTACAAAGTGCACACTTTCCACACTGACCTATTTTCTCATATCTAGGCCCAGATTTACCGGTCACAGCTTACCTGAGTGAGCTGAGCTCATGGCGTCACTATGGGACTGACAGCGGCTTCAAAGCCGTGATACAATGGGACTGACAATAAAAGGGTTAATAAAGATAACTGATTTGACTTACACAAGAAAGTTCATTAGTGTCGCTTCCAAAGTGAAGAACTGAAACTTTACAACTTAACACCTTCACTTACATGTAGCCTAAACCACTTCATCAGAACTTGATCTACTTATTCTGAACTTTTTCCTTCCTTCATTGTTTTCCTTTTACACATCTGTTTCTTTGAATCACTGTTAGCAAAAAAAACAAGTAATTTTTCTTTCTGTTTGTCATAAACTGTCTAGGAGCCAGTTCTGTGTAATTTACACAAGCTTCTTACAGACACACTGCTGTCGAGTTTTTTTTAAGAAGTTCAACCTTATCTTTTATGGACAGTGTACAGTGTTTGCGCTTTACACATAGAGAAGCATTTCATTTATTCATTGGAACCATGTCTGGGGTTAAAGTGAGCAGGTTTTAACAATAAGTGGAGAAAAATAAATTAGAGTGGCTTGCCTGTGTTTGCAAGTGACACCAGTGTTTATGCAGAAAGTTACGGCAGATTGGTGAGGCAACCAGGGAAAGTTGAAATTATGCTAGCCGGAATTAGTTCTGGATTATTAGTGATGGAACCAGATTAGTGAATGCTGGATTAGTGATGACCAACCTGTACTATATTATGTGAACAGTAGAGTATTTATGTTCTTTGCTATTTTTTAACCTTATTCAGATTTAATATACATTCAGATAATCCTCCTTGTAGTCATTTATACTGAGGATTTTCTGTAATGGCAAAATAATCTTGACTGTCACAAGTGCCATTAATGGCTACCTATTCCTCTTATTAGTTCATTACTGGTAACTCAATTTAACAGACTAATACGAGGGAGCAGGTAGCTGGTAATGGCAATTATGGTGGATAACTATGAATTTTTTGTGATTATAGTAACAAATAATTCTGTTAACAACATTTGTCCATTGTCTCTGAACTGACCAACTGTCTTGTATTTCTGAGGTTTGTTAAACTTATTGTTTGCTGTAATAAAATGCAGAGATGATAAAATAGAATTCATATATATTGATAGAAGGAAGGTAGTCTTGCTTTAAATTGAATTTTTAAAGCCTTATTTCTTCATTTATTGATACAAAAGCAATGAAATTAAGATCTTATGAAAAAACTGATGTATGCACCATATTTTTTCAAAAATAAGTCTCAAAAATTTACGCAGCATCTTGGAGACTGAAGATTGTTACTAATAGGCCTCAACCTAAGCCTAGAGAAGTGTTATGATACTAGACAGTAATCTAAGCTTCTTTATATGATCCAGCATTGAATCATATAAACTATTTTGTATAAAATAATTAATAACAAAAATAATCATAAATAATCCTAAAAATTCATTGGCGCTTAGCACCAGTGGGCTAAAGTAAACTAGGCGGTGGAGCAGCATAGGCTACGGATAGTATCAGTAAGCTAATTTGTGTGTTTACCAACAAACCACCCAGTAATAATATTTTTACTCACCTCAAATGATCCTGATATTAAGGGAATATTATCAGATATGAAAAGCAAAAGAAAAATAGCAGTATATTAAAAGGGGTGCAAATAACGTTACATACCGGTATATGGTAATATACACATAAGCTGCCTTTTGCACGCTGTAGGTTCGTCTTGTTCGTGTTGCAGTACAGATGTACTCTTATTAAATAGTAAAATCAATAAACTTAAAAACATAAACATGAAATATTTTTAAAATGCATGAAAAAATCACAGATCAATATCGTTCCTAGCCATAGACATATCTACTTGCACGCCTTGAAACAGTGAGTAGAAAGAGAACATGGCCAAGCACAGGAAGAAACAGCTATACATGCTGAGGAAGAGATGGTTGATTGGGATTTAGCAGATCTAGAATAATTGCCTTTATACTGGTAGAGTCATGCATAATGTGCTATTTTTGTAATTTATAGTGTTAGTGCTGTTTCACGTAAATATAGTGTGTTTTTAGCTTGTTTTAGCCATTTGGAATTGGGAGTTGTTCTTGACATCAGAGTGTCTTATTTGCCTTAAAACACAGTACATGTATTTTTCTCTATTCATTCAAAGTGGAAGAAAAGTAGGAAGCTTGTAAATTCATTAAGAATTATACTTATTTGCAGCATTTTGTATTGCAAGCATATTAAAGGAATGGAGTTGTATCTAATATATTTAAAGGTGGAAAAACTACAGTACACTATTAACGAAAGACAGAGAGCCAGTTTGATTAAGCCATGTCACATGGTCTCCAACTGGGCTGGAGCAGCTGATGTGGCATAATGATACAGCCTCTCCTCACTTAATGACAGAGTTCCGTTCCTAAGACCACATTAGTAAACGAATTCGTTACTAAGTAAGGAGCATACTATAATGGTAGTGGGTTTGTGTCAGCCATCTTTGATATTGTTTAAATGTCACCTTTGCCCCATTTACAGTGGTCCCTCGGTTTTCGCCGAAAATTCGTTCCAGAATGCTGCTCAAGTGCCATTACCGAACGAATTTACTTCCTTAAGAAATAATGTCACGTAGTTTAGTCTATTTCAGACCCCCAAAAATACACTTGCAACAGCACTTACGAAAATACACTTACATAAATGTTCGAGTTTGGAGATGCACGAAAACCGAGGGACCACTGTATAACATTACTGGTATGTTTTTAAATGTTTATACACTAGTATACTGTATATTGTAATAGAATAGAGGAAATCAGCTCTAATATACATTATTTAGGTATGCAAACTGGCGAGAGAGCCCATTGTAAGTCGAAAGTCATCGGTAAACAAGTACGTCGCTAAGTGAGGAGAGGTTATACTAATATATTTTTGTGTTTTGTGAAATTGTTGGGTATTTATGGATGCCTTGAAAATGTATGGCAGTAGTTTTGATAATATGCAGCATTTAGTTTAAAGAATTATCATAGTGATTTACATTTCATAAGTTCTAAGATAACCTTGGGTGTTAAATATAAATGGCAAATATGTAACAAGTTTACAAGGGCCTAGATATGAGAGAATGGATCTATGTTTAAGTGTGCACCATATAAAACAAATCCTGCAGCACGCAGTGCATGAGGAAAAAAAAAAACAACAACGTATTTTTTGGATTAAAACAGCTACTTTGTGGTGTATTTTTGTATGGTTATTACTGTTGTATTTGCGGTTTCTTGGTCTTATTTGATAGAATGGAAGATATGTTACACAAATAGAGATGATTTTGATTGGTTTTAGTACTGAAAATAGCTTGAAAGTAGTGTAAATGTTCGATTTTTGCCGATGTTCATGAGTAAACACCAGGCATCTAATACACGTCGACTGGTGGATCTAATATATGTTCACAAATGCGCTGATATTATTTATACAATTATTATAATATTGCATAACAGTAAATCTTCTAGTTTTTGGTGTCTACCTGGAGTCTACCTGGAGAGAATTCCAGGGGTCAACGCCCCGCGCCCGGTCCGTGACCAGGCCTCTTGTTGGACCAGAGCCTGATCAACCAGGCTGTTACTGCTGGCCGCACGCAGTCCAACGTACGAACCACAGCCCGGCTGATCAGGTACCGACTTGAGGTGCCTGTCCAGTGCCTGCTTGAAGACAGCCAGGGGCTTGTTGGTAATCCCCTGATGTATGCTGGGAGGCAGTTGAACAATCTTGGGCCCCTCACACTTATTGTGTTGTCCCTCAACGTGCTAGTGGCACCCTGCTCTTCATTGGGGGAATGTTACATCGCCTGCCGAGTCTTTTGCTTTCGTAGGGAGTGATTTTTGTGTGCAAGTTTGGTACTAAGCCCTCAAGAATTTTCCATGTGTATATAATAATGTATCTCTCCCGCCTGCGTTCTAGAGAGTACAGGTTTAGGAACTTCAAGCGTTCCCAGTAGTTGAGGTGGTTTATCGCACTTATGCGTGCCGTGAAGGTTCTCTGCACATTTTCAAGGTCAGCAATTTCACCCGCCTTGAAAGGTGCAGTTAGTGTGCAGCAATATTCCAGCCTAGATAGAACAAGCGATCTGTAAAGTGTCAACATGGGCTTGGCATCCCTGGTTTTGAAGGTTCTCATTATCCATCCTGTCATTTTTCGAGCAGATGCAATTGCTACATTGTTATGGTCCTTGAAGGTGAGATCCTCTGACATGAACACTCCCAGGTCTTTGACATTAGTTTTTCGCTCTATTGTGTGGTTGGAATTAGTTTTGTACTCCGATGAGATTTTAATTTCTTCACGTTTTCCGTATCTGAGTAATTGAAATTTCTCATCATTGAACTTCATATTGTTTTCTGCAGCCCATTTAAAGATTTGGTTTATGTCTGCTTGGAGTCTTGCAGTGTCTTCAACGGTGGACACTGTCATACAGATTTGGGTGTCATCTGCAAAGGAAGACACAGCACTGTGGCTTATATCCCTGTCAATGTCTGATATGAGGATGAGGAATAGGATGGGAGCAAGTACTGTGCCTTGTGGAACAGAGCTTTTCACAGTAGCTGCCTCAGACTTTACTCTGTTGACTACTACTCTTTGTGTTCTATGTGTTAGGAAATTATAAATCCATCTACCAACTTTTCCTGTTATTCCTTTATCACGCATTTTGTGTGCTATTACACCATGGTCACACTTGTCAAAGGCTTTTGCAAAATCTGTGTATATAACATCTGCATTCTGTTTATCTTCTAGAGCATCCAGGACCTTGTCGTAGTGGTCCAGTAGTTGGGACAGACAGGAGCGGCCTGCTCTAAACCCATCTTTATGTGAATAAAAATAAAAACGGAATTCATCTGTAAAGCCTGGAAACGACTAATAAACAGAAGAAATTTTATTTTAGTGCGAGGAATGCCTGCATTGTTTATTCTGGACCCTATTTTGAAATTGTAGTAGTCTGAACTTTGTGTGGAATTGGCCAAATTACCAATTTCTTATCACTTTATTGGGTAGTTGAAATAGTTGATTGAGCAGTTTCTTGTGCTCACTCAATAAAACAGAAGTAATATTAGCGAAATAGCTAAGAATTTGGTCTACTGGAATAATGTAATTGGCCTAAAATAGGAGTCAAAGTTGGCAAAATCGCCAATGCGTAAATATCACCAACACAGTAAAATTCGCAATAGTGTAATTCCATCAATTTTCCATCAGATTTCGTTCTTTTTGTTTTATTATCTTCAGAAAAAGATTCTTTACCATTTCATAAGAAAAATTTTTTTTTTTTAAATTCTTGGACCTCTGTGGACAAGGCGTAGAACTACGGCTTGGACCCTCAAAGAATTAACTTAAGAAATAAAAGAAGGTACTACAATTGAGAATCCTTTATCCAAAATGCATGGGACTGGAAGTTTTTGATTTCGGATTTTTTTCAGATTTTGGAATACAGTGGACCCTCAGTTTTCGTTGAATTCTTTTCAGAATGCTGTTTGAGTGCTGTTACCGAGCGAATTTATTCCCATAAGAAAAAATGTAAATTAGATTAGTCATTTCAGACCCCCAAAAATACACTTACAAAAGCACATACGAAAATACACTTACATAATTGTTTGAGTTTGGAGGTGAACGAAAACCAAGGGTCCACTGTATTTGTATACATACTTGCATCTATAAAATGGGACAGCTTGGGGATGGGACCCAAGTCTAAACAAGGTACTGTACTGTACCAAAATAAAATGATAACTGTTTACAAATAGAAGATAAAAGCAAATCCAGACACTACAACTATGCCAGGTCTGATTAACCTGAGGGAGAGGATACATCATTGATGACATCACTGTGAAGAGGAAGATCAGCAGCAGTTGAGGGACCTGGAAGTGGATGATCTAGGAATAAGGAAGCACTGTGCTAGATGGCTTTTTTTTAATGTCTTCCAGTGTCATCTGCCTCAATAACAATGATTGTTGTCATAGCAGTCTCTCTCTGATTTTATACACTGACATGATTTCTTGTTCTGTTATGAATGCACTTTGCTCTAGTCCTTCAATAAATTCATTACACATTTTCACCATGTTATCTGTTGACAACTTTTCCACTGTGTTAACAATGTCATCTTCATGGTCACTATTATCATCAGGATCACCATGATTCAAAACCATTTGTTATTTCACCATTGGCCATTGAATGAATAATTGTAGAATCATTATCAATTTAAGAACTTCGTCGATATTCCCTTCCTCCAGGTTACTGATGAACTATGAAGGTATACTTTTTGAGTATGTAAGGAGGCCTGATATCACCTTTTTCTCACTTGACATGTAGAATCTTTCAGCCCTTTAGTTACATGATTCCATGCATTGGCATCTGCATATACGGCATCCTTCAGAGTAAACTCCTAGAAGCTGTCCACACCCACACCTCTGTTCATTGCTGTTAGCATGATGCTGTTCAGAAAATTGTCTTTATATTTAGTCTTCATTGATCTAAGGAGGCCTTATTCATATGGCTGAATTAATGAAGTTACATTTGGGGAAAAGTACCTGCTATAAACATTATTTTTTATGATAAGTTCAACTGGAGAGTGAGCAGAACAGTTGTCAAGGAATAACAAAATATTGCACTTGGCATCCAGTCTGGCTTCCCTGCATTGGGCACAAGCTGCTAGTATTAAATGTTTGTGAAACCAATCAGAAAAAATATCCCTGATAATCAATGCCCTTTTGTTAGCATAATAATGGACTGGTAAGGTAATCACACCTTAAAAACAGTGAGGAAGAAGGCTTTTGCCTACCACAGCAAGTTTAAACTTATATGTGCCTGCTGCATTAGCACGTCCCAGCTCAGTAAATTTATCCATGCCATCCTCTTTAAGGGGGGCTCCTTGACGAGGTAAAGAGGCTATCGGTCTGAGGAATTGGACCTTTTGGTCTTCTTCCTCAGACCGAACCTAATTACCCCCCAATCCCCCCTTCCCTATCCCATCTCCTCCATCCTCCCTTTTTCCCTTTCCTCCTCTTCCTCCCCTTCCCTCCCTTAGTTCCTTCCCAGTTTTACCCTGGGAGCTTCTCTCCTCAGGCATTCTCGTTCCTAGGTAGGGGGAAGGGTATCGTGGTCCATCCCATTCCGTTGAGGTCCTTGGCGGTGGTGTAGTTTGCCATGGAATCTGGATCGCCTGGGGATGTCCCGATCCCTCTCCAGTCACCCGGGGAGTGGCCTTGGGTATCTTTCGGGCGACGGGTGTATCTCTGGAGGCCACCTTTCGGATTCCAGGGGTGGTGACCGAAGGCGGTATGCTTTGTGGCGGATATCCGGCCGCCCTCTCTTTTGTCCGCCGAGATGGCTCGGTGGATGTGAGGTTGCTATCCCGGATTGCTGGTTTACTTGCATGAAGGGTAGGGTATGGCACGGGTTCCATGCAGCATCTGCACTACTTGCAGTGTTGAGGTCCTCTTGGGCACGGAGGGGATTTACGCTCCTTTCATTCCTCCTAGGAGCTATTCCTCCATGTTCCCCCCTTTTTATTATTCTTTTTTTATTTTTATTTTCTTTTCTTTTTTTCTTAAAATAAAAAGAAAGAAGTAACCTAACCATGGCTGACCCAACCCATGAACCCACTACCACTGGGCCCCTTCCTGATACCGCACCAAAACTGACCCTGCCTCGTTAACGGACAACTCTTTGGACACCTCTCATGCCCCTGTACCTCTTGCTGGTGCCGGTTCATCACCTGCTTCAGGTACCGAGGTTCTGACCCCTTTTGACATATCTGACCTCGCTTTCTCTGACCTTGATTCCGGCTTCTCCTCGACGGTGCGACAATTTCGAATCGCTTGCCCGTCTCCCATCGGACCACCCCGGTCCCACACCCAAACGACCAAGACCACACATGACGATTCGACACTTCCTTCTCGTTCATCTCAGAAATGACCAGCTCGCACGCACTCCCTTAAACTCTCTGTTTCAAACTACTCAATGGACAAAGTTTTTACTCTGCGACCGACTTCTCCTAATACCTATCTTTTAGACCATAGTATTGGTAAGGCTCTGCTACGCCATGTTGGTAA
>WNWK01046138.1:0-12500 GCA_009830355.1 Cherax destructor | reverse complement strand
TCCCTGAAAGGATTATCTCTGCAGAGGCACCACGATCACGCAGACGTATAATACCAGCTGACTTTATTCAAACGAACCGCTACCTAAAGTATTTTACCAACAAAGTCCTGCCAGCACTATTTTCAGCACAAACTTACAAGACGTCGTCTACCAAAAGTTTTCTATCAGGTATTTACCAAACAGGTTACATACAGTGTTATTAACTCTGGTGTAGCAGACAGACTTTATACACATCACAACACAACGATGGTGGTGAAAAAACACATAACAGCAGAGAGGAACTTTCACCTGCGAAACAAACTTCTTCATTCAATAGTTCCCTTCTACAATTGTGTCTTTTTCATTACTTTGTGCCATATATTTCTGCAACATAGTGCACCACAACATTCACTGTGCAGTACATGTTAACATTCATACATCACAGTACACATTCATACATCACAGTATGGGAGACAGTAACACACAGTGGTACTGGCCAGGTTGTGGCAGCCACCACCAACACAGTGGTACTGGCCAGGTTGTGGCAGCCACCACCAACACAGTGGTACTGGCCAGGTTGTGGCAGCCACCACCAACACAGTGGTACTGGCCAGGTTGTGGCAGCCACCACCAACACAGTGGTACTGGCCAGGTTGTGGCAGCCACCACCAACACAGTGGTACTGGCCAGGTTGTGGCAGCCACCACCAACGCAGTGGTACTGGCCAGGTTGTGGCAGCCACCACCAACACAGTGGTACTGGCCAGGTTGTGGCAGCCACCACCAACACAGTGGTACTGGCCAGGTTGTGGCAGCCACCACCAACACAGTGGTACTGGCCAGGTTGTGGCAGCCACCACCAACACAGTGGTACTGGCCAGGTTGTGGCAGCCACCACCAAAATTCTTATTGTCAAGAGATCGAATCATCCAAGTTGACAGTTTTTATTTTCATTACAGAGAGTTTTTTGTTTTGCGTCTGTGGTGGTGAATATTTTTTTTTTATTAATGAAGAAGTGAGAGACGTGTATATGTGAGGTCAGGGAATATGCGGATCATGTGTAAACACTGAAATATATAAGTTAAGAACACTTATATAAAGGAAAGCCGCACTTGGGTGCATTTATAAGAACATAAGAACATATGAAAGGAGGAACACTGCAGCAGGCCTGTTGGCCCATACTAGGCAAGTCCTTCACATTCCATCCCACTAACAGAATATTTGTTCAACCTAATTTTCAATGCTACCCAAGAAATAAGCTTTGATAATTTTATTTACTCATGTGCAATTCCCACTCAAATCCAACCCCTTTCACTCATGAATTTATCCAACCTAAATTTAAAACTACCCAAGGTCCTAGCTTCAATAACCCTACTAGGCAGACTGTTCCACTCATCAACTACCCTATTTCCAAACCAATACTTTCCTATATCCTTTCTAAATCTAAACTTATCTAACTTGATCCATTATTGCGGGTTCTCTCTGGAGAGATACCTCAAGACCTTATTTATATCCCCGTTGTTAATACCCATTTTCCACTTGTATACCTCGATCATGTCTCCCCTCATTCTACGTCTTACAAGTGAATGTAATTTAAGGGTCTTCAATCTTTCTTCGTAAGGAAGATTTCTAATGCTATGTATTAAGAACATAAGAACATAAGAAAGGAGGAACACTGCAGCAGGCCTGTTGGCCCATACTAGGCAGGTCCTTCACAATCCGTCCCACTAACAGAATATTTGCTCAACCCAATTTTCAATGCTACCCAAGAAATAAGCTTTGACAATTCTACCCACTCATGTGCGAGTCCCACTCAAATCCAACCCCTCTCACTCATGAATTTATCCAACCTAAATTTGAAACTACCCAAGGTCCTAGCTTCAATAACCCTACTAGGCAGACTGTTCCACTCATCAACTACCCTATTTCCAAACCAATACTTTCCTATATCCTTTCTAAATCTAAACTTATCTAACTTGAATCCATTATTGCGGGTTCTCTCTTGGAGAGATATCCTCAAGACCTTATTTATATCCCCTTTGTTAATACCCATTTTCCACTTGTATACCTCGATCATGTCTCCCTCATTCTACGTCTTACAAGTGAATGTAATTTTAGGGTCTTCAATCTTTCTTCGTAAGGAAGATTTCTAATGCTATGTATTAATTTAGTCATTCTACGCTGAATGTTTTCTAACGAATTTATGTCCATTCTGTAATATGGAGACCAGAACTGAGCTGCGTAATCTAGGTGAGGCCTTACTAATGATGTATAAAGCTGTAATATAACCTCTGGACTTCTGTTGCTAACACTTCTTGATATAAATCCCAGTAATCTATTTGCCTTATTACGTACGCTTAGGCATTGCTGTCTTGGTTTAAGGTTGCTGCTTACCATCACCCCCAAGTCCTTCTCGCAATCTGTATGGCTAAGTTCTACGTTATTTAACTTATAAGTGCTTGGGTTATGGACACTCCCGAGCTTCAGAACCTTGCATTTATCTACATTGAACTGCATCTGCCACTTTTCTGACCACGAATTAAGTTTGTCTAAATCTTCCTGAAGTTCTATGACATCTATGTTTGAATCAATTATCCTACCTATCTTCGTGTCGTCGGCGAATTTGCTCATATCACTAGTAATTCCCTCGTCAAGGTCACTGATATATATTATAAATAACAATGGGCCTAAGACTGATCCCTGTGGAACACCACTTGTTACAAGTCCCCATTCGGATTTAACCCCATTTATGCACATCTCTGCTTCCTATTGGTGAGCCATGACTCGATCCATGACAGCACTTTTCCCCAATGCCATGAGCTGCCACTTTCTTTAATAGTCTCTGGTGCGGTACTCTATCAAAAGCCTTACTAAAGTCTAAATAAACAATATCGAATTCTTTATCGTGATCAACAGCCTCAAAAGCTTTACTGAAGAAGGTTAATAAATTAGATAGGCAGGAACGGCCCCTCGTGAATCCATGCTGGGTATCATTAATTTAGTCCTTCTACGCTGAATGTTTTCTAACGAATTTATGTCTATTCTGTAATATGGAGACCAGAACTGAGCTGCGTAATCTAGGTGAGGCCTTACTAATGATGTATAAAGCTGTAATATAACCTCTGGACTTCTGTTGCTAACACTTCTTGATATAAATCCCAGTAATCTATTTGCCTTATTACGTACGCTTAGGCATTGCTGTCTTGGTTTAAGGTTGCTGCTTACCATCACCCCCAAGTCCTCGCAATCTGTATGGCTAAGTTCTACGTTATTTAACTTATAAGTGCTTGGGTTATGGACACTCCCGAGCTTTAGAACTTTGCATTTATCTACATTGAACTGCATCTGCCATTTTTCTGACCAGGAATTGAGTTTGTCTAAATCCTCCGGTAGTTCACTGACATCTACGTCTGAATCGATTATCCTACCTATCTTCGTGTCATCAGCGAATTTGCTCATATCACTAGAAATTCCCTCGTCAAGGTCATTTATATATATTATAAACAACAACGGGCCCAAAACCGATCCCTGAGGAACGCCACTTGTTACAGATCCCCACTCCGATTTAACCCCATTTATGCACACCCTCTGCTTCCTATTGGTGAGCCATGACTCGATCCATGACAACACTTTTCCCCAATGCCATGAGCAGCCACTTTCTTTAACAGTCTCTGATGTGGTACTCTATCAAAAGCCTTACTAAAATCCAAATAAACAATATCGAATTCTTTATCATGATCAACTGCCTCAAAAGCCTTACTGAAAAAAGTTAATAAATTAGTTAGGCAGGAACGGCCCCTGGTGAATCCATGTTGAGTATCATTAATCAAATTATGCCTATCGAGATGGCTTCTTATGTTATCAGCTATAATCGACTCTAGTAATTTGCCTACAATTGATGTTAGACTTATTGGGCGGTAATTTGATGGTAACGACTTGTCCCCTGCTTTAAAAATAGGAATTACATTAGCCATCTTTTATAGGTTTGTAAAATATATATGAGAGATGTTAGTAGAGTTACAAATGTATTTAATCGTCGGTAATGTTTTGGTAGCTATAGTGTTGAATTAAGTTATAACATGCAAGAAAGACGTTAAAGATTTACCCAAAAAACTGGGTTTTAGATAATGTGTGATGTGACCTGTGGTCTTAAAGACGGGTGATGTCACTGTACTTTGGTCAGAAGACAATATATACAAAGAGAGCCATCATGTAGACCAGGTGTCACTGTAAACACAGCTTATTAACATACTATGTTAAAACTCTGTATACACACACACATGGCTAAAGCTCTCGCCTGATGCACGGAGGGCCCGGGTTCAATTCCCGGCGGGGCGGAAACATTTCGAAGTGTTTCCTTACACACACACACACACACACATACATACAACAGGCCTAGTGTCAAATCGACATGTGCCTAGGACAAAATGGTAACATACACACACACACACACACACACACACACATCGTGAAGCAGTATGGTTAATAGTGCTCCCGGGATTTAGCGTCTAGCAGCTGTCCTACGTTATTATTAGCGGTCATAGTACGTGATTGAATCAGTGAACATACCTACAAGAGTGTAACAGCTTTCTAGAGTGTGAATAATGTGGTAACATCAAGAATTTTACAATTTAAATTTGAATGCGGGTGATTTTACTGGCAGGTGTGTGAGTGAGGGTAGCAATCAGCTGGTCAGTGCCGGCGGCAGTGTTGTCACAAATAATCAAAACAATCATATTTAATGGGTCAAGATTTGTTATGACCATAATACTAAAGGAAAAAGCGTGAATACCAAGTTTTTAATGCATGATAAAATCTAGGAGGGAGTTACAAAGTGAAGAACATAGCAGCCACCACCAGGAGCCGCCATTGTTGTGCAGACGACGTCACTTGTCTATGTGTGGCAGCAATTTTTGGTTGGTGTCTAAAGTGTCAGTGTCTCGCCCTGCTGGTTGTATGCTATACCATCACTCTCTCCCTAACTTTTAGTGCCAGCAGATAGATAGGAGTAACCTTGACAATATTTAGTAAGTGATTTCAAATCTTCAGAAGAGTTGTGTAGCCTAGCGACCCCCCCCCCTCATTTTTTCTCAAAGAACGACAAGCTAGTAAACGAGCACGCACACACTAACACACGTGTACACCAGTAAGCATTATAATAGTAAATATTATTATACATTAATAAGGATTAGTGAGAAATATTTCTATAATCTCCAAAAGAGTAGCGTAGCCTAGCGTGATATAGCGACTCCCCTCCCGTTGTTCTCAAAGAACCACAAACTAGTAAACGAGCATGGGCACACATACACACGTGTATACCAGTAAGTATTATAGTATTAAATATTAGTATATGTTAATGTGGAATGGAATAGGGTGTGAAATATTTCTATTATAATCAAAAGAGTAGCGTGGTCTAGCGTGTTAAAGTGACCCCTCCCCTTTTTTCAGACTGAGACACACACACACACACACACACACACACACATATACACACACACAACACTCATACACTCATACTCACATATTCACGTACTCAGACAAACCTAACCTATTAGATCATAAATCCCTCCCCATCTCCTTTGTTATTTCCCTTATCATCTCCTGGACACTGATGACCTGATAGTACGTCTGCTAAAGACTTAGCTCCATCCCCTCCTTCAGTCCCCTCCCTGCCTACTGATGTTCCCATTTCAGTCACCTTATCCCTTTTGGACCTCATCTTTATATCTTGCTTCAGCACATCCATTTCTTCCTCCAGTCTTTGTATCTTTGCCTCAGCTACTACAGCTCGTGATTCCCACTTTTTGCTCTCTGCAGATATCTTCTCTAACATGTTATTGTAAAGCTCATTTATCCTTTTTCCCATTCTTGATCCATTTTGTTCTTGAGCCGTTCTACCCATTCTTCCTTTTCAGACCAACCATCCTCAGTTCCTTTGCCTTTACGTCCTCCCTTTTGAGATCCCATTTTTTATCCTGTTAGGATGCTCTAGAGATATTGAGAGAAAAGAAATGGGAAGAAGAGAGGGAGATAGTTCAGACATAGGGGATATCACACACGAAAGACCCCTTGGCGCTAGTGATCATCATGTCCTGAGTTTTGAATACCTTGTAGAGTTACAAATGGAGAATGCAGCAGTGCAGGAACAACGAGAGAAGCTGAACTTCGAAAAAGGGGACTACATAGGAATGAGAAGTTTCCTGCATGAAGTGCAGTGGGAAAGAGAACTAGAGGGAAAGACAGTAAATTATTCATGGGCTTCAGGAGGCTGAAGGGAAGACCTATGATGAAAGAAAGCATTGGGAGGAGACAGAGATTAAGAGCATCATTGCAATAACAGGAGAGAAGGACATGTCTCAGGTAGAAAATTTTCACAGACTTGGGCAGTATTCGAGGGGGAAAAAATCGACTAATTAAATTGACATTCAAAACGGAAGTGGTACTGAACAGGATATTACAACAAAAGCCAATGTTAAAAGACTCTCAGGAATATCAAAAAGTGTACCTCAGTCGAGACAGAACACGAAAAATAAGGGAACAACTGAGAGTGAAAGCAAGACGAAACCCCTGTCACCACATATCAACCAAACAAAATAACCATAAACAAACCACACATCATAGCCCCCACTCCCCTAAGCACTAATTTCACAATCACAGCAGCAGCCTCCCATAATATTCTGCCCTGCCTCAACCGCCCCAGCCTGCACCTTCCTCTCCCATCTCCCTAAATACAGTAATGGAAAGGAAGCTAAAGGTATGGCACACCAATGCAGATGGAATAACAAATAAGAGTGAAGAGTGGCAAGAACGAATCATTGATGCATCACCTGACATCATAGCACTAACAGACAAAACTTACAGGGATGATAACAGATGCAATCTTTTCATCTGGATATCAGATCCTGAGGAAAGACAGAGAGAACAGAGGAGAGGGGGAGGAGTAGCACTGCTCATCAAAAACCAGTGGAGTTTTGAGGAAATGGGAGGAATGGACAGAAGGGAAACAGAAGACTTCATTGTTGGAACACTTCAGACTGGGGGTACAAAGGTGATGATAACAGTGATGTATAACCCACCACTGAACAGCAGGAGGACAAGACAAGAGTATGATGTGCACAATAGGGCAATGGTGGATACACTAGCTGAAGTGGCCTGGATGGCTCATATGGGTAGGACAAAATTACTCCTAATGGGGGATTTCAATCATAAAGAGATTGACTGGGAAAACCTAGAGCCACATGGGGGTCCAGAAACATGGAGGGCTAAGATTTTGGAGACTGTATTGGAGAACTTCATGCACCAGCATGTTAGGGATACAACCAGAGAGAGAGGAGAGGCTGTTGCAGCGAGGCTGGATCTCATATTCACCTTGAATAGTTCAGACATAGGGGATATCACACATGAAAGACCCCTTTGTGCTAGTGATCATGATGTCCTGAGTTTTGAATACCTTGTAGAGTTACAAATGGAGAATGCAACAGCGCAGGAACAACGAGAGAAGCCGAACTTCAAAAAAGGGGACTACATAGGAATGAGACGTTTCTTGCATGAAGTGCAGTGGGAAAGAGAACTAGAGGGAAAGACAGTAAATGAAATGATGGAACTAGTGACCACTAAGTTCAGGGAAGCAGAGGAGAAGTTCATATCAAAGGGTAACAGAAAAAAATAGTAGGACCAGAGTGAGCCCATGGTTTAACTGGAAGTGTAAAGAGGCCAAAGCCAAGTGTGCTAGAGCATGGAAAAGGTATAGAAGGCAAAGGACTCAAGAAAACAAGGATATGCTGGGATAAGGGAAATATGCTGGATAAGGAGAGAGGCCCAGAGGCAATACGAGAACGACATAGCATCAAAAGCCAAATCTAAACCAAAGTTATTGTACAGTCATATTAGGAGAAAAACAACATTCAATGACCAGGTAATCATGCTGAGGAAAGAAGGAGGGGAGCTCACAAAGAATGACCAGGAAGTATGTGATGAACTAAACACAAGATTTAGAGAAGTATTTACGGTAGAGACAGGGATGCTTCCAGAAAATCGTGGAGGTAGGGTGCACCAGCAGGTGCTGGACACAATAAACATAACCAAGGTAGAGGTGATGAAACTGCTAGGTGAACTAGATACATCAAAGTCGGTGGGCCCAGATAACATATCTCCTTGGATACTGAGAGAAGGAGCAGAGGCACTGTGTGTGCCGCTAGCAACAATCTTCAGTAAATCTATCGAAACTGGACAATTGCCTGAGGCGTGGAAGACAACAAATGTAGTTCCAATTTTTAAGAAGGGAAACACAGGAAGCGTTAAACTATCGACCAGTGTCTCTGACTTGTATAGTATGTAAAGTAATGGAAAAGATCATCAGGAGAAGAGTCGTGGAACATATTGAAAAGATTGGGCTCATACATGACAATCAGCACGGCTTCAGAGATGGGAAATCCTGTGTCACAAATCTGCTTGAGTTCTACGATAAGGTAACAGAAGTAAGACAGGAGAGAGAGGGATGGGTAGATTGCATCTTTTTGAACTGTAAGAAGGCTTTTGACACAGTACCACACAAGAGACTGGTGCAAAAATTAGAGGAGAAGGCAGGAATAATAGGGAAAGTACTGCAATGGATCAGGGAATACCCGACAGGAAGGAAACAACGAGTGTTGGTACGTGATGAAGTGTCAGAGTGGGCGCATGTGTCGAGTGGGGTTCCACAAGGGTCAGTCCTAGGTCCGGTGCTGTTTCTTATATATGTGAATGACATGATGGAAGGAATAGATTCAGAAGTGTCACTGTTCGCTGATGATGTGAAACTGATGAGGAGAATACAAGCGAACGAGGATCCGTTAAGATTACAAGGGGATCTAGACAGACTACAAGTCTGGTCAAACAAATGGCTCCTGGAGTTTAACCCCAGTAAGTGTAAGGTTATGAAGATTGGGGAAGGACACAAAAGACCGCAGATGGCATACAGGTTAGGGAATCAAAGGCTGCAAACGTCACTTAAAGAAAAGGTTCTTGGAGTAAGCTTTATAACGAACATGTCTCCTGAGGCACACGTCAATCAAATAACTGCTGCAGCATATGGGCGATTGGCAAACCTGACATTAGGGTTTAGACATCTGAGTAAGGAGTCATTCACGACATTGTACACCGTGTATGTCAGGCCAATACTGGAGTATGCAGCACCAGTATGGAACCCACCTAGTCAAACGTCACGAAATTGGAGAAAGTGCAAAAATTTGCAACACGTTTAGTCCCGAAACTGAGAGGTATGTCTTATGAGGAGAGGTTACGGGAACTCAACCTGATGACACTAGAGGACAGGAGGGACATGATAACAACGTATAAAATACTAAGAGGAATTCACAAGGTGGACAGGCTCGAATGTTTCAGAGATGGGATACAGGAACAAGGGCCACAATTGTAATGATAACCCAGATGAGTCATAGGGATGTTAGAAGTATTTCTTTAGCCTTAGAGTTGTAAAGAAGTGGAAAATTTGGAGAGTGAAATAGTGGAAGAAAGTTCCATACATAGCTTTAAGAAAAGGTATGATAAAGCTTATGGAGCAGGGAGAGAGTGAATTAGTATCGACCAGTGAAGAGGCGGGGCCAGGAGCTATGAATCGACCCCTGCAACCACATATAGGTGAGTACACACACATGACTCATGACTCGGAACACACACACGCATGTGCAAAACTTTGTAATAATTACATAATAAATCAAATTGTAGTTTCGAGATGGCGATTTCTTGTGTATGTATGAATGTATTTTTGCATGAATGTAGGTACGAATATATGTATGCTTGTTTGTATGTATGTATACATTTTTGCAAATATTATTGTTTAATTTATGCATTCATATACAAATGCGTTCTTGAGCAAGTGTATTTATGTGTATTCACATGTGTATTCACATTCATGTGTCTGCTTATACATATACATGTGCACACTTGTTCATATGTGGTCGCCACCGCCACCGCAGCCACCGCCGCCCTACTGCCACCATCACCACCGCCGCCACCTCCACCTCCACCTCCACCCCACCGCCGCCACCGCTACCACCGCCGCTACCACCGCCACCGCCGCCACCACCGCCGCCACCACCGCCGCCACCACCGCCGCCACCACCGCCGCCACCACCGCCGCCACCACCGCCGCCACCACCGCCGCCACCACCGCCGCCACCACCGCCGCCACCACCGCCGCCACCACCGCCGCCACCACCGCACAGCTTTAAGTTGAAAACACTGGAGAGTGAAAAGAAATGTTATGATGTATTTCTTCAATATTAAAATAGTCAGGAAGTGGTATGATGTGGAGTCTGGAGTGGAGGAGTCACGACTGCTGGAGTCCGGAGTGGTGGAGTCAAGACTGGTGGAGTCAGGACCGGTGGAGTGCGGAGTGGTGGAGTCAGGACTGGTGGAGTGCGGAGTGGTGGAGTCAGGACTGGTGGAGTGCGGAGTGGTGGAGTCAGGACTGGCGGAGTGGTGGAGTCAGGACTGGTGGAGTGCGGAGTGGTGGAGTCAGGACTGGCGGAGTGGTGGAGTCAGGACTGGCGGAGTGGTGGAGTCAGGACTGGCGGAGTGGTGGAGTCAGGACTGGTGGAGTGCGGAGTGGTGGAGTCAGGACTGCTGGAGTGCAGAGTGGAGGAGTCAGGACTGGTGGAGTCTGGAGTGGTGGAGTCAGGACTGGTGGAGTGCGGAGTAGTGGAGTCAGGACAGGCCATTTGGTACAAGGACAACAGATAGAGAGGGGATTGAAGAAAGGAAAGCTGTGATTGAGGCAATTAAATGGGATCAGGTGATACAAAGGAAAATGCATGAAAGGGAAAGGTCAGTCTTTGTTCATGGGCTCCAGGAAAACTTACGAAGCAAGACGACAGGGGAGAAAAAAGTGATTGAAAGTATCATGAAAGCAACAGGAGAGGACAACATGACCCAGCTGACAATCTTTCTAAGAATTGGGGGGTTCACAGGTGAAAGAAATCGGGCAAAGTTATTTTCATGTCAGAAATTATGCGAAAAAGGATCATGCAGGAGAAAGCACGACTAAGGGACACACTGACGTACTGGCGACTATACCTCGACCACGACATAACACGAGAAGACAGAAACTGAAAGAGAGGGTACAAAGATGCAAGGAGGAAAGAGAGGCAAGGATGGAGATGGGCAGGAGAACGCAGACTCAAAACCACATACAGAAGGCCCTCAACCCCGACAACCTCACAGCAAGCAAACTAAAGAAAACCCACATGCTGTACCCACTGCCCAAACCACCCCACAGATTATCAAGAGGAGAGTGGTGGAGAACTTACACGACAACCAACACGGTTTCGGGGAAGGGAAAACCTGTGTTACAAACCTATTGGAGTTTTATGACAAGGTAACAGAAGTAAGACAAGAGAGAGAGAGAGAGAGAGAGAGAGAGAGAGAGAGAGAGAGAGAGAGAGAGAGAGAGAGAGAGAGAGAGAGGGGGGGGGGATTGGTAGATTGCATTTTCTTGGACTGCAAGGCTTCCGACACAGTTCCACACAAGAGACTAGTGAAAAAGCTAGAGGATCAGGCACACGTAACAAGGCACTGCAAGGGATCAGAGAATTTCTGACAGGGAGGCAACAACGAGTCATGGTACGGGACGAGGTGTCAGAGTGGGCGCCTGTGACGAGCGGGGTTCCACATGAGTCAGTCTTAGGGCCGGTGCTGTTTCTTGTATATATGAATTACATGCCGGAAGGGATAGACTCAGAAGTATCTGTGTTCGCAGATGATGTGAAGTTAATGAAGGAATTAAAGATGATCAGACAGGACTACAAAGTGACCTGGACAGGCTGCAAGCCTTGTCCAGCAACTGGCTCCGGGATTTTAACCCCACCAAATCCAAAGTCATGAAGATCGGGGAAGAGCAAAGAAGACCGCAGAGTATAGTCTAGGTGGCCAAAGACTGAGGCGCACATCAACCAGGTAACTGCTGCAGCATATGGGCGCCTGGCAAACCTAAGAATAATGTTCCGACACCTCAGTAAGCAATCGTTCAAGACCCTGTACACCGTGTACGTCAGGCCAATATTGGAGTATGCAGCACCAGTTTGAAACCCACACCTGGTCAAGCACGTCAAGAAATTAGAGAAAGTGTAAAGGTTTGCAGGAAGACCAGTCACGGAGTGTTGTGTCCCTGTCCAGAAGACCCAAGAAATATTTGTGATATATGTATATTATTTCCTATTCACTTAATACTATATTGCCGATATTATTAATAGCTAAAATAATGCTATTGTGCTTAATAGTATTATCTGTCCTTATAATTTTAGTTATGTATATAGGTAGGTTGTCTTTATTGATTTAAGTCTGGGACTCCTGTCCTAACTACCATAGGGTAGTTGAGTCAATTGGTCTCTCGGGTAGAGGTCATATACAGAGTTGACGTCTGGTTAAGAGGCGTTGTCTGAAGCAGTTCCAGCCCAACTCTAGCCTTGAATAGTCTCCTCCTTGAGCTTTGTATAAACTCACGTCTTGATAACTGACGGTTCCGTT
>WNWK01046137.1:0-14438 GCA_009830355.1 Cherax destructor | reverse complement strand
GGGATTTGAGGAAGTGGAAGGAATGGATGGAATGGGCGAAAGGGACTACATAGTAGGAACAATTCAGTCTGAGGGCCATAAGGTGGTAATTGCTGTAATGTACAACCCACCACAGAACTGCAGGAGGCCAAGAGAAGAATACGACGAGAGCAACAGAACAATGGTAGACACACTAGCCGAGGTAGCCAGAAGAGCCCACATGGAGAGAGCAAAGTTACTAGTTATGGGTGATTTCAATCACAAGGAGATTGATTGGGAAAAACCTGGAGCCCCATGGGGGTCCTGAATCATGTAGAGCCAAGATGGTGGATGTGGTACTGGATACCTCATGCATCAACATGTTAGAGACACTACCAGAGAGAGAGGTGGGGATGATCCAGCAAGACTGGACCTAGTATTCACCTTGAGTAGTTCGGACATCGAGGATATCACGTATGAAAGGCCCCTTGGAGCTAGTGATCATTTGGTTCTGTGTTTTGATTATATAGTTGAGCTACAAGTGGAGAGGGGAACAGGAATAGGAAGGGAGAAACGAAACTACAAAAGGTGACTCTACACAGGCATGAGGCACTTCCTACAAGACGTTCAGTGGGAGAGAGAATTGGCAGGAAAACCAGTAAAAGAAATGATGGAATATGTGAGAACCAAATGCAAAGAGGCAGAGGAGAGGTTTGTCCCCAAGGGAAACAGAAGTAATGGGAAGACCAGAACGAGTCCTTGGTTCACCCAGAGGTGTAGGGAGGCAAAAACTAAGTGTAATAGAGAATGTAAAAAGTACATAAGACAAAGGACCCAGGAAAATAAAGAGATTAGCCGAAGAGCCAAAAACGCATATGCGCAGGTAAGAAGGGAGGCTCAGCGACAATATGAAAATGATATAGCATCAAAAGTCAAGTCTGACCCGAAGTTGTTGTATAGCCACATCAGGAGGAAAACAACAGTCAAGGACCAGGTAATCAGGCTGAGGAAGGAAGGTGGGGAGTTCACAAGAAACGACCAAGAGGTATGTGAGGAGCTCAACATGAGATTTAAAGAAGTATTTACAGAGGAGACAGAAAGGACTCCAGGAATTCAGAATAGGGAGGTATACCAACAAGTGCTGGATGAAATACACACAACCGAGGAGGAGGTGAAGAAGCTGCTATGTGAACTCGATACCTCAAAAGCGGTGGGACCGGACAACATTTCTCCGTGGGTCCTTAGAGAGGGAGCAGAGATGTTGTGTGTGCCACTAACAAAAAACTTCAACACATTTATTGAAACTGGGCAACTACCTGAGGCGTGGAAGATGGCAAATGTAGTCCCAATTTTTAAGAAAGGAGACAGACACGAGGCATTAAACTACAGACCTGTGTCACTGACTTGTATAGTATGCAAAGTCATGGAGAAGATCATCAGGAGGAGAGTGGTGGAGCACCTAGAAAGACACAGAAAGGCACCATGATTGCTGTACCATGATTGTTGTTCCATGATTCCTGATTTCTGTATCGTGACTGCTGTACCATGAGTCTTGAACCATGATTGCTGAACTATGATTGCTGTACAGTGATTTCTGTACCGGGATGTACCATGACTGCTTTACCATGATAGCTGCATCATGATTGCTGTACCATGACTGCTGTATTATGGTTACTGTACATTGATTGCTGTATCATGATTGGTGTACAATGATTTCTGTGCCATGGTTAGTGTACCGTGATTGCTGTACCATGGTTGCTCTACCGTGAGAGCTGTACCATGATTGCTGTACTATGATTGCTGCACCATAATTGCTGCACCATGATTGCTGTACCATGTTTGCTGTTCCATGATTGCTTTACTATGGTTGCTGTACTGTGATTGATGTACCATGATTGCTGTACTGTGATTGCTGTACCATGGTTGCTGTATCGGGATTGCTGTACCATGATTGATGTACCATGATTGCTATACAATTATTGCTGTACCATGATTGCTGTACTACGACTGCTGTACCGTGATTGCTGTACCATTATAGCTGTAACATGATTGCTGTACAGTGATTGCTTTACCATGATTGCTGTACATGTCTGATTTACTATGCTGTACCATGATTGCTGTACCTTGATTACTGTACCATCATTGCTGCACCATAATTGCTGCACCGTGATTGTTGTACCATGACTGATTTACCAAGATTGATGTACCATAATTGCTGCAAAATGATTGTTGTACCATGGTTGCCTTACCATGATTGCTGTACTATTATTGCTGTACCTTGATTGTTGTTCCATGACAGTTATACCATGATTGGTATAACGTGATTGCTTTATTATGATTACTGTGCCATGACTGATGTACCATGATTGCTGTACCATGATTACTGTACCATAATTGCTGCACATAATTGCTGCAATTTGATTGCTGTACTATGACTGCAGTACTATGATTGCTGTACTATAGCTGATGTTCCGTGATTTTTTTACCGTGATTACTGTACCATGATTGCTGTACCATGATTGCTGTACCGTTAGTTCTGTACCATGAATGCTGTACTATGATTGCTGTACCATGATTGCTGTACCATGTTTGAAGTATCATAATCGCTGTACCATGATTACTGTTCTATGATTGCTGTACTGTGATTGCTGCACCATGATTGCTGTACCATAATTCCTGTATCTCCAGGTATCATGATTGTTCTCCCATGACTGCTGTACCATAATTTCTGTACCATGATTGCTGTACCATGGTTGCTGTACCGTGATTTCTGTACCATGACTGCTGTCACATGACTGATGCACCATGATTGCTGTACCATGATTCTGTACCCAGTGCTGTTTCACTGCACTCTCTCACTTCAGTGTGTTGCTGTACCATAACTGATGCACCATGAATGCTGTACCATGATTCCTGTATTATGATTGATCTCCCATGATTGCTGTTAAATAATTTCTGTACCATGATTGCTGTACCATGATTGTTGTACTATAATTACTGTACCATCATTGATGCACCGTAATTGCTGCACCATGATTGCTGTACCATGACTGATTTACCAAGCTTACTGTACCATGATTTCTGTACCATGATTGCTGTACTATGGTTGTTGTTATACCGTGATGGCTGTACCAAGATTGCTGTAAAATGACTGCTGTACCATGATTGCTATACCATGATTACTGTAGTATGATTGCTGTACCGTGACTGTTGTATCATTATAGCTGTACCATGACTGCTGCAATTAATGTCAGGATAGACAAACTAACGAAGAGACAGCTATATGACATGCAAGAACTCTATGTACCTGATAGAGAAAACTCCCCTCAACCAATAAACACTACCGACTATGTCATCAACACACCTCCCCACCGAACCCAAAGAATGACCCTACAACAAAGAGTTAGACGCTACATTCCCAATGACAACTACCCACGACCAAGAATCCTGTGTGACCTCCCCGTTGAACCAGACACAGTCTACGTCTAACAAAGAAGATAAATACTCCCCATCTATGGGTGACCTACCTTTATCAAACTACGTCTTACAACTAACCTTGTAACACTCACGAACTTCCTACTATAGGACACCACCTCAGAAACTGCTTGACCAGCTCCGGGCTAGCCACCAACAACATCGAAAGCTCAACAACTACCACCTGTTGCAGCAGCCTTGCCTCCGACCTCTAAAAAAAAAAAAAAAAAAAGCAATTGCAAATCGTATGCATTCTTCCAACTCAGTAGCATGCTGTGATACAGCTGTATATCAGTGTGCAACTGATGGGCAGGAGGTATACCCACCTCATAAAATTAACTTATGAATAACTCTATATACACAAACACTTATTAAATTGCGCCAAAGTGGTTAGGCCACTTACCTTTATAACCCCCACCACCCCCTCCACCCTCCCAACCATTTCCCATGTTTCCATCCTTACCCATCCTTCTTCCTTACCTATCCTTCTTCCTTACCCATCCTTCTTCCTTACCCATCCTTCTTCCTTACCCATCCTTCTTCCTTACCCATCCTTCTTCCTTACCCATCCTTCTTCCTTACCCATCCTTCTTCCTTACCCATCTTACCGACGCTCAGGTCAAATCAAGTTCAAGTTTAATACCGTGATTGCTTTACCATGATTGCTGTCCATGACTGATTTACCATGATTGCTGTACCATGATTGCTGTACCATGATTACTATTCCATCATTGCTTCACCATAATTGCTGCACCATGATTGCTGTACCATGAGTGATTTACCAAGATTACTGTACCATGATTGCTATATCATGATTACTGTACCATCATTGCTTCACCATAATTGCTGCAGCATGATTGATGTACCATCATTGCTGAACCATAATTGCTGTACCATGATTGCTGTACTATGGTTGTTATACCGTGACGGCCATACAGTGATTACTGTACGTTTATTCCTGTACCGGGATTTCTGCACCGTGATTACTGTACTATGATTGTTGTACCGTGATTGTTGTACTGTGATAGTTGTACCATGATTGATTTACCATGATTGTTGTACCATGATTGCTGCACCATAATTGCTGCAATATGACTGTTGTACCATAATTGCTATACTGTACCATGATTGTTGTACTATGGTTGCTGTACCGTGATTGCTGTTCCGTGAATACTGTACCCTGATTGCTGTACCGTGATTTCTGTACCCTGATTGCTGTACTATGATTGCTGTACCTTGATTGTTGTACCATAATAATTGTACCATGATTGGTATACAGTGATTGCTTTACTGTGATTGCTGTGCCATGACTGATGTACCATGATTGCTGTATCATGATTGCTGTTCCATGACTTCTGCACCGTGACTGCTTTACCTTTATTTCTGTACCGTGATTGCTGTACTTTGAGTGCTGTACCGTGGTTGCTGTACGTGACTGCTGTACCGTGATTACTGTACCATGATTGCTGTACCATGATTGCTGTACCGTGATTGCTGCACCATGACTGCTGTACCATGATCGCTGTACCGTGATTGCTGTACTGTGATTACAGTACAGCAATCACTGCTGCATCATGACTGCTGCACCGTGACTGCTGTTCCTTGATTGCTGTACCATGATTGCTGTACTGTATTGCTGTACCATGATCGCTGTACCGTGATTTCTGTACCATGATTACTGTACCGTGTCTCTGTACTATGTCACTGTACCGGCTGAGTTTTAGATCGACTGTCACACGCACAAAACATCTGTTTGTTTTTCTTCTGATTCAATATCATTGGATCCTTGGAGGACTGGTGCTGGGAGGGGAGGGAATGGGGGGTAGAGGGAGAGTAGCAGAGGGAGGGGATTACAGGGAAAGAGAGAGGAGAAGGAGGCAAGGAGAGGGGAAGAGATGAAGGGTCAAGGGGTAATAAAGAAAAAGAAAAGAGGAATAGAGGAAGCAGAGATCAGGGAAGTTTACTTGATTGTCGAATTGCACAGAAGCAAAATAAATGATTGAGGAGACAAGGAGAGAGAGAGAGAGAGAGAGAGAGAGAGAGAGAGAGAGAGAGAGAGAGAGAGAGAGAGAGAGAGAGAGAGAGAGAGAGAGAGAGAGAGAAGAGAGAGAGAGAGAGAGAGAAACAGACAGACAGACAGACAGACAGACAGACAGACAGATAGACAGACAGACAGAGACAGACAGACAGACAGAGACAGGCAGACAGACAGACAGACAGGGAGTCAGAGATAGAAGGTAAGGAAGGAGGTAAGAAAGGAGGGAAGGAGATAAAGAAGGTAAGAAAGGAGGGAAGGAGATAAAGGAGGTAAGAAAGTACTTAAAAGTGGGAGGTAAGAAGGGAGGTAAAGGTATTACTTAAGAAAGTAGTGGAGAAATGTGAGGTAAACAGGGAGGGAGATAAGTAAAGGAGGAAGATACGGAGGAGGGAAGAAGAAAATGAAGACTGAGAGAGGGTCTGAAATTGAATGGGATAAAGGCTGTCTGAAAGGGAGGGGTATAGAAAGGTAAATAAAGAGAGGTATATGAAACTAGAGGTTTGTGTAGGAGGGGAAAGGAGAGAAAAAGGGCATAGAACGAGAAAGGGATTTGTGAGGGGTAAAAGAGGGGAGAGGAGAGTTTATGGAGGGAGAAACCAAGGAGGATAGGGAGTTAAAGTGAACATGTGTCAGGGAAGAAAGCTAAGTCATCTCTCTTTCGAAAATAACAGAATAAAAACAGCGTAATAACTCCTGCTCATGTTCCACCTTTCTCTTCACTGGACTGAAGCCACTACCTGGCGAAACGTTTCCAGATTAGATACCCGAATGTTGTGCCAGTGTCTCATTTATCATCTTGTCAAAACATGTATTGTACTGTTGAGGTCCACATGGACACGGTGACGTAAACGTTGTTCGGATTAATTTACAATGAAAATAAAAATCAATGCTGGTCATAATAATGACTTGATTTAATAGCAAAAACTGTAGAACCAAGTTACAAACCCAAACAGGATCACACAGCATACTGTGAGTGTAACTGCCAGGAGAGTGACACTTAGTTAACTAGCTAGCATTATCTAGCCTGGTCACGAAGACTGTAGGTGAACCTGCTACCATCACCTAGCCTGGTCACGAAGACAGTAGGTGAACCTGTTACCATCACCTAGCCTGGTCACGAAGACTGTAGGTGAACCTGCTACCATCACCTAGCCTGGTCACGAAGACTGTAGGTGAACCTGTTACCATCACCTAGCCTGGTCACGAAGACTGTAGGTGAACCTGCTACCATCACCTAGCCTGGTCACGAAGACTGTAGGTGAACCTGTTACCATCACCTAGCCTGGTCACGAAGACTGTAGGTGAACCTGCTACCATCACCTAGCCTGGTCACGAAGACTGTAGGTGAACCTGTTACCATCACCTAGCCTGGTCACGAAGACTGTAGGTGAACCTGCTACCATCACCTAGCCTGGTCACGAAGACTGTAGGTGAACTAGCTAGCATCACCTAGCCTGGTCACGAAGACTGTAGGTGAACTAGCTAGCATCACCTAGCCTGGTCACGAAGACTAGGTGAACTAGCTAGCATCACATAGCCTAGTCACTTACTTGGAGGGTATTCCGGGGAACAACGCCCCCGCGGCCCGGTCCATGACCAGGCCTCCCGGTGGATCAGGGCCTGATCAACGAGGCTGTTACTGCTGGCTGCACGTAGTCCAACGTACGAACCACAGCCCGGCTGATCCGGTACTGACTCTAGGTATCTGTCCAGCTCCCTCCTAAAGACAACCAGGGGTCTATTGGTAATTCCCTTTATGGCTGGTGGGAGGCTGTTGAACTGTCTTGGGCCCCGGACACTTATTGTGTTTTCTCTTAGTGTTCTAATGGCGCCCCTACTTTTTACTGGGGGTATGTTGCATCGCCTGCCAAGTCTTTTGCTTTCGTAGGGAGTGATTTACGTGTGCAGATTAGGGACCAATCCTATAATTTTCCAGGTGTAGATTTTGATGTATCTCTCTCGCCTGCGCTCCAGTGAGTACAAGTCAAGCGCTTTCAAGTGTTCCAAGTAGTTAAGGTGTTTGATGGAACATATATGTGCAGTAAAGGTTCTCTGCACATTCCCTAGATCTGCAATTACACCTGCCTTGAATGGGAATGTTAATGTACAGCAGTATTCCAGCCAAGAGAGAACAGGTGATTTAAAAAGGATCATCACTGGCTTGGCATCTCTTGTCTTGAATGTTTTCATTATCCATCCTATCAGTTTCTTCGCAGATGTGATAGTGGCATTGTTGTGATCTTTGAAGGTGAGATCTTCAGACATTACCACTCTCATGTTCTTCACATTACTTTTTCTCTCTATTGTGTTTTTAGAATTTGTAGTATACTCAGTCCTAGCTATTATTTCCTCCAGTTTTCCATAACAAAGCAGTTGAAATTTGTCTTCATTGAACATTATAATGTTTTCCGTTGCCCATTGGAAAACTTGGTTTATATCTTCTTGGAGATTTACCGTGTCCTCAATGGATGACACTCTCATGCAGATCCTAGTATCATCTGCAAAGGATGATACGGTGCTATGGTTTACATCTCTGTCTATGTCTGAAATGAGGATGAGGAACAGAATGGGGGCGAATACTGTGACTTGTGGAACAGAACTCTTCACTATGACAGCTTCCGATTTAACTCTGTTTACCACTACTCTCTTTGTGTTCGATTGGTTAGATAGTTGAAGATCCATCTGCCCACTTTGCCAATTATCTGTTTAGCATGTATTTTATGTGCTATTACACCATGATCGCACATGTCAAAGGCTTTTGCAAAATCTGTGTATACTACATCTGCATTCTGTTTCTTTTCCAGTGAATCCAAGACCATATCATAGTGGTCCAGTAGTTACGAGAGGCAGGAGCGCGCTACTCTGAACCCATGTTGCCCTGGATTGTGCAATTGTTGAGAGTCCAAGTGGTTTGCAGTCCTGCTTTTTAGAACTGGGAGCTATATCCATTGTTTTTAGTCACTGTGGAATCTCACCTGTATTTAAGCTCCTTCTCCATAGCATACTCATAGCCCGCGAGAGGGGTTTCTTGCAGTTCTTAATGAACACATGATTCCATGAGTCTGGGCCTGAGGCTGAGTGCATGGGCAATTTGTCAATGGCTTTCTCAAAGTCTAGTGGAGTTAGGGTTATGTCCGAAATTTGGCATTCATTAACAGGGTTCTGAGGCTCATTCGTGAAACAATTATTTGTATTGTCTATCTTCAGACTGATTAGTGGCTCACTGAACATAGTCATATTGAGATTTCAGTATCTCACCCATTTCTTTGTTGTCATCTGTGTAGGATCCGTCTTGTCTGAGCAGGGGCCCTATAATAAATGTAGCTTTTGCCTTGTTTTTGGCATATGAAAAGAAATATTTCGTATTTCCTCCAATTTCACTAATCGCTTTTACTGTATGAGTCCTTTAACTTAAGCTCAATATTTTCCACTTACCTGGTTAGCACTTCCTTCCATGTTTCAGATAATCTAGCATTCTTGAGGAGCTCAGTGATCCTTTGCCTTCTACTATAAAGGAAGTGTCTATTTCTTTCCAGTTTACCTTTTCTCTTCTTTTTTCTTAGGGGAATATGCCTTGAATATACATCACCTACCAGAAAGTTTATCTTTTCAAGGCACTGGTTAGGGTCTATGTTATTTAAGATATCTTAACAACATGTTTACATGTTTCATTTAGGACATAGTTTACCTGGTCCCAGTTGATGTTCTTGTTGTTGAAGTTGAATTTGGTAAAGGTACCCTCATAGCTGTATGTATTTTGATGATCAGGACCTCTGTGTATGTAAGTCTGGACTTCGATTAGATTGTGATCAGAATTAGTTGTTTTTTATATTGTTATGTTTCTTACCAGGTCTTCATTATTTGTGAAAATAAGCTCAATTGTGTTCTCCAGTCTTGTTGGCTCCACTATCTGTTGATTTAGGGTGTTTTTATTGCAAAAATTCAGCAGCTCATGTGTGTGTGTGAGTGTGTGAGTGTGTGTGTGTGTGTGTGTGTGTGTGTGTGTGTGTGTGGTGTGTGTGTGTGTGTGTGTGTGTGTGTGTGTGTGTGTGTGTGTGTGTGTGTGTGTGTGAGTGTGTGTGTGTGACTTTTCATCTGAGCTGCCTCCAGGGATTATTTCTGTTACAACATTATTTGCTACATTCTTCCATTTTGTGTCTTAGACTGAAGTCACCAAGCAGCAAGATGTTTGGGGATGGGGCTGGAAGGTTTTCCAGACAGGAGTCAATTTTTGCTAGCTGTTCCTTGAACTGTTGGGAAGTTGCATCTGGTGGCTTATATACAACCACGATGACTAGGTTTCGGTTCTCGATTTTTATTGTTAGAACTTTAACTACATCATTTGTGGTGTTCAGCATCTCTGTGCAAATGAGCGACTCTTGACATACAGGCCACCCTCCCCCTTGTTGCCTGTTCTTTCTGTCGCATGTAAAAGGTTGTACCTAGTTATCCATATTTCATGTCAAAGTAATCTTTTGCGTGGGTCTCTGTGAAGGCTGCAAACATTGCATTTGACTCCCCTAGAAGTCCACTGATGAAAGGTATTTTGTTGTTGGTGGATGGCTTAAGGTTAAGGCCCTGTATATTAGCAAATATAAATGAGGTCGTATTGCATGTTTGTTGGGGGGATTTTGTTGTTGGCATCAGTAATTGTGAGTCTGGAGGGGCCACTGGCTGGGCCTCGAGTCCGACGAGGCTCCAAGGTGATGAACTATTTTGGTTATTTCTTTCCATTTTCTTTCTTCGTTTCCTACCACAAAAAAATAACTTAGAGTGGAGTTGTCGTAACTACTGTAACTACTATGATTTGTTTTACGGGGTGTGTACCTCCTGGTCCCTTTTAAGTGGTATGCGGGGCAGTTGGTGTTGTAACATTGATTTTTAAGGACTGAAGAGTGGCACACCTCAGGGTGGAAGAATTTGCAAGAGGTAGAACGACACACTCCTTTAGACAGGAAGTCGCAGCATTTTTGTGGATGCTCAAAGTTGCATGTCCCATTTGTTTTCTCCGATATTACATGCTTACAGATGCCCCAAGTATAGAATTTGCACCATTTTGCTTTTAGTTGGATACAATTCGTGGTGGATGTATTCCCAATTTGTGCAGATCCTAGAATTGCACTGCAGTCTTCAATAGCCAAGCCAGACACCACCATCAGTTTCCAGGAGGCCAACATTTTCCCCGGAAGAGGACTCCTCTACTACACCTGTAATAGGGGTTATGGCTGTGGTGGGTGTGGAAGAGTCTTTAGCCGAATGCGGATTTGCACTATAACTGGGGGCTGAGTCTGAGTCATCCCTAGGGCTGGGGGCTGAGCCAACTGATGTTTTTGTTTCCTGTGTTTTTTTTTCCAGTGACTGTCTATTTACAGTCACGAAGACTGTAGGTGAACTAGCTACCATCACCTAGTCTGGTCACGAAATGAAGAACGAATTAAATAATTAGAGATATCCTGGGTTATTAGGTAGTCACTGCTAGAAACAGGTGGACACCATTAGTAACAAGTGGACACCGCTTGTAACAGGTGGACACTGCTTCTAACAGGTGGACACCATTGGTAACAAGTGAACACCGCTTGTAACAGGTGGACACTGCTTCTAACAGGTGGACATCATTTTTAACAAGTGAACACGCTTGTAACAGGTGGACACTGCTTCTAACAGGTGGACACTGCTGGTAGCAGATGGTGCTGAAGAGTGATCACCACTGAGAGTGAAGAAAGGAGTTGAAACCAGAGAAGAACATTCCTTGTATTGCTTCTTGTATAATATCATCCTACAGGAAGAAGGGAAATGAGGGAGATATGGAGGGAGTATGTACACAAATAACCCGCGCATAAGAGAGAGGAGCTAACGACGACGATTCGGTCCTACTTGGATCGACGTGTGACTTTGTAAATGGTCCAAGTCGGACCGAAACGTCGTGGTAAGTTCCCTTCTATGTTCTTGGTTATTTGTGTATTGTTCCAGTCACGGTATTGTGGCTTTTGCTATTTATGGAGGAGATTAGGAAGGAGGAAGATAGGGAAGGAGGGAGAGAGGGAGAAAGAGAAGGAGGGAGGAAAGGCACTAATCATGTTGCCCGTTGCAGGAACTAGGAAGTTAATCAGCGCATGGTGGGGAAAATAATGGAGGGGAGGGGCGAGGAGGAGAGGGGTAGGGGAAGTGTTGAGGGAAATGGAAAGTGAAAGATTTGACGTGTTTGTGGAGGGGTTAAGGTGGGTGGGTGAGGGACGGGGAAGGAGGGGGTTGAAGGATAGTTGATGGGAAAGAGCGAGACACAGGGCAAAACCTCGCGTCGACATGTCGCTCTATCGAAGCTTCATCGAGCGAAACTCCTATAATGGAGGTTTAAGCTATTTTATGTGCGTCTTCACCAGGCTTGAACACTCTTGCAATTTAGCAAAGTATAAGTTGTAATGGGATCAGATCCTTACTCGGAGGCAGGCTGGCTGCCTCAACTTTTTAATGCGGGATCGACCCCTGGGAGACAGATGGCAGACCTCCGCAACTTTAGCTACACAAATCGCTCTGTAAAAGTTCATTCGTTCTCTCTCTCTCTCTCTCTATCTCTCTCTCTCTCTCTCTCCTCTCTCTCTCTCTCTCTCTCTCTCTCTCTCTCCTCTCTCTCTCTTCTTCTCTCTCTCTCTCTCTCTCTCTCTCTCTCTCTCTCTCTCTCTCTCTCTCTCTCTCTCTCTCTCTCTCTCTCTCTCTCTCTCTCTCTCTCTCTCTCTCACTCTCTGCAAAAGTCAGAGACTATAACTGTAAGTAAAAAAAAATATTTTTTTTCCTATTTCTCCCATCCTAAAAGGTTTGCTATTTATTTATATGCCTGCTTATATATCTATTTACCTGTCCACTTACCTAATTACTTAACTGGCTAGTTCCCTACCTACCTGTCTACAACTTATACCTAACTACCACACAATCAGAGGTACTCTTTCCGTGGTGTTTGTCAGGCGTGCTTTATTTTCTTCCCTTCCTCTGTTGGTTGGGTGTGGATGTGGCAGATGGTGTAAGACCATGGCAGCTGGTGTGAGACCATGGCAGCTGGTGTGAGACCATGGCAGCGCCACAGATACATCGACGTAATTGAGTTGGTTTATCTGGTGGTGTGGTGAGGAAATGTTGCCGGCCTTGTTAGTGAAAACTCTGGTCATCGCAGATGAGAGACTGTCTTGTGCATCATGCAAGTAAACAAGCACTGGTTGACTGTGTCATGATAACTGTGTATGAAGACTTCCTGGAGAAGTCTTCAAGTAAGATCTCGTTGTGTCGGCTGCAATGTCAGTTTGGGTGACTGGGTTTTTCACAGTGACATAGTATTTTTACGGTCCGGAATATGCCATTAAGATGGAGCTGCAAGACTTGCATGGATATTGTAACGGTGTGGAGCTGCATAATCGCTGGAGGCAGCCGAGTGATCCATTTTTGCACATTTTTATAGACTAAAAGCTGTTATCCTATCTCAGCTTATTTCAAAGCCCAGGCCTATCTAATGTATACTACCCCCACCCCCAATTCAGGACGCGACCCACTACAGTCGACTAACACCCTGTCCCCCCCCCTACTGCTAGGTGAACAGTGACAGCAGGTGTAAGAAAACATGTCCAAACGTTTCCACTTATGCCGAGGATCGAACCACGGACACTCAGTATGTGAGCTGAGTGTTCTGCCAACCCAGCTACAGGTCCATCTATGTATACTGTTCGGTGTAGGTTATTATATATCAGAATTGTGATCGTGATAGGCACTTTGCCAGCTCCTGTCAAGCGAGGGATGGTGACGTGTCAATATTATCTCTGATGAAGGCCTCCCAGAGCTTCCGGTGAGTGCTGAATGGGCAGGATGGGATCCTATGTAGGATTTGGAGTCAGTTTAATAGTGAATTGCCTGACAGAGTGGTTGGTTGGATCATGGGGTTTAAAATCTATCGACTACACTAGGGTCATTAAAAATACAGGTAAGCTTTTCACCACCTGACAAGAAACTTAATCTCTAAAATAGTGATTAAGGTTGGCTCTCAGCATACATAAGATGGGGAAATACACCTTACTGTGTGCATATTCTCTTCCTACAAAGTGAGGGAGTGGGTGGAAGCCTTATGTCAGGGAGGATTCTTCAGGTCTGGGGAATGGTGGGGTTGTCAGGGTGTCGGCATGGTTGAAACCATATCCAGGAACTTTACCGTGGTAGAGACTATTTCCCTCCCTTGGTGTGAGGGGGAAAGGGAAAGGGGAATGGAGGGAGGTATGAAGACAGAGGATACAGAGGTGCTGTTACCTACTCCCGGTGGTGATAAAGAACAGTGGAGGTGTTTGGACGATGTGGATAGGGTGATGCCCCCAGTTGTTAGTACTACTGAGACTAATAGAGTGGCTGGTGGCGTAGATCAGTTCCAGTGTGCTCGTGGCTGCCACCAGGAAGACCCGTTGGCGCTGTGATTCAGTATTCTAACTGTACTCTTCTTCCAGCGATTTGTATGACGATTTACGTTCTCTTTCCACTCTTCTAGTGGTCGACCGTTGGGGAAAATTTAAAGCGCTTTTGCGTGCTGCGTCGCAGAACGTGAAAGAGATTTATCGCTGTGTGCTGGTGTTTCGACGAGTCCTGGAAGACAACCACTGAGTGCTGGTGTTTCGACGAGTCCTGGAAGACAACCACTGAGAGCTGGTGTTTCGACGAGTCCTGGAAGACAACCACGAGTGCTGGTGTTTTGACGAGTCCTGGAAGACAACCACTGAGTGCTGGTGTTTCGACGAGTCCTGGAAGACAACCACTGAGTGCTGGTGTTTCGACGAGTCCTGGAAGACAACCACTGAGTGCTGGTGTTTCGACGAGTCCTGGAAGACAAACGAGTCCTGGAAGACAACCACTGAGTGCTGGTGTTTCGACGAGTCCTGGAAGACAACCACTGAGTGCTGGTGTTTCGACGAGTCCTGGAAAAACAACCACAGTGCTGGGTTTC